>QNGE01002504.1:0-55082 GCA_008508345.1 Paragonimus westermani | reverse complement strand
GTCTACCGACCATGGCACTACATCACAAGTTTGTGGCGGCAACGCGGTAGAAGCAGGAGGCCAGTTAAATTGACCCTCAAAGTGTTCCGCCCACCGCTCTAACCTTCTGGACTCATTACAGATGAATGTGCCATCTGTCTCCCTGATAGCTTCACTGACAGACGGTCGCCTGGGACCAGTGGCACGGATAAGCTTGAACAGTTTGCCAGTGTTTCCTGAAGCAAAAGTCGTCTTCATTTCCTCAACTTCTCCAAATAACCAAGCCTCACGATCAGCATGTAGGCTACGTTTCAGTTTCCTACGGACATCTCTTGTAGACCTGTTATGTGAATTGCCAGGAGGAGTGTTCCGCCTGGCTGCTAACAACTCAAGGGATTTCTCCGAGATCCAATGTTTGTTCATTCCATGTAACCCCGTGCCGCATGTTAACGTACCACTTCCGGTTCCACTCACACACCATGTATCCGGTGTCAACCCGAAGGAATAAGACCGCGAAGTGTGCAATGGGGCCTTTGTGTGCAGCCGGCCAATTTTGGCTAGCCAACTGAGAGGCCAGCTCAAAACTGGAAACCCTGTCTCTCGAAAAATAAACAGAAGGATTGCAAGGGTAGGATCGACACTGGGAAGATAAATAGTGAAGATATAATGCAAGACTACATGCTAGTGCGCCCTAGTGCGAATATGGAATAAAGTCGAAATGCAAGCTTGGACTGGAAGAAAACACACAGTACACCAATAATGCTAAAGAAAAGGAAAGGTAAAACGTTATAGACATCCAGGTTTCTGAAAACCGGAGCGAATGAGTTCCAAACAACGGCAGTCGTTGGTTAATTTGAACAAGAAATAAAGGTGGAACGAATATAACCTACTTGGCCCTAACGTACTCGTTGTGTCTTGGCCGACGGTGTACTAGGAATACGTAGATGATTTACCAATCTCAAACGGCCAGCACATTCGCAGCCGCCCACATCGCAACGCCATATAATCATGTCACCGCGAACTACGGTACCAATGGTTCTCTTGCGTGCCGCGCGCTCCCGTTCACTGTCCCGTAATTGCTACCCACTAAACTTGCGGACACCCATCCGGATCATATTTCTCCAGACTGTTCCGTTCAACACCAAGTCTTCACAACACCTAAAACCGGTGCTACAACGCGAAAGACTTCCCTGGATAACATCCTGGACTTGTTGGACAAAGTACGGTTGGCGGCATCCGATTAGGATTAGCCTGTCACAGTGACCGAAGCCAAAGGACGCCTGCGCTTATCCATCACTGCAATTGGCTTGCGCTGCACCATTCGTAGTTCCACCAACACACCACATATCCAGTGTAAACCCGAAGGAATAAGAGCGGGAGGTGTGACAATGGGGCCTTTTTGTCCAGCCGGCCAATGCCGGTTAGCCACTTGATTGGCTAGTAAGGAAAGGAAACCCTTATCTCTCGGAAACTAAACAGAGTGAGGCTGCTATGACGAGATCTACACTGAGAAAGATTTTTGAAGTGTAATACAAGCATTGCAGTATAGGAGTGCAGGTTAGTGCATCCAAGAGAAGATAAGGATGAAAAGCAAAATTCTCATTGAACTACGTAAAGCCAGGCAGACCACTCATTATACAGTACACCAACAAAGCCGAAGAAGAGAATGGATAGAAGACCACAGACACTCAAGTTTCTGAAAAGAGGAGCGGATTAGTTGTCAATGACCAGGATGTTGGCCGATGCAGTCATTAACAGAAGTAGAATAAATATACTGATATGACCTACCTGAGCCTAGCGTACTCGCCGCCTCTTTGCCGACGGTGGACAATGAGTACGTTGGTGGCCTACTAACCCTAAACGGACAAACTGCACATATACACGTACATACACACATGAGAAGACAGATATGAACTACATCGAAACGACTTCTATTTGTGAGAAATTAGAACCTCACTGCAAGTTGACAAGCGCACAGTTTCGTTACTCAACCGAACATGGCTGGAACATTCAGAAAAGATTCAATCACGAAAAATTGGGACTTCAGACCAGCGACAAAAACAGCATACTATGATACTGTAAGTGCTCTACCGGCTAGACTACAAAGCTGAATCTCCCTGAATTACTAAGCCTGCCAAACTGTTTAAAAGTAATAGTTAGAATTACCAACAGCCACCAAAACAACGAACGACTTCTATACGAATGGAAAAATTGGGAGACGACCTTCATGCAAGCAGGCTAATGAGTGCAGTTAACCACTATGACGGATACGGAACCAAGTTGGTGATATGAATTTTCAGGTAGTCTACATATGGAACACGAAACTATCAAAGTGCACTGTGTTTGCCCTATTCACCGAGGTCAATAAGATTATGAGGAATTGGAGTTGGAGATAACGACGATCAGGACTGGACTTCTTGGTCATTTGTACAGTGAATTAGAGTTGGGTAGAAAGATTCCTGTTGGAGGTGCAGGCTCAACAGCCTAAGCTGCGAAGCAACCGGAGAAGGGTGCTTTGGAGAACTTAGCCGGGGCTGTCCAATTAACAGTCCCAAATTCTTAACAACATAACTCAGAATTCGGTTGTTTGTTTGAAAGATGTAGGCATCTTGAAGCTGACTGTTTAAGTTTAGACAAAGGGGTGTTTATGTGATAAGTCCCAATCGTCCAACTTGTTTAATCCTTAAGATAAGGATTCTCTTTTTGTCACGAATGTTTGGCAATTAAGTATTGGTGTCAACCACTGATATACTGTTGTCGACGATGACGATGAACTGTGATTCAAATCACGTCAGTACGCAGTAGGTATGAATAAAGCCACAAAATGACTGTCTAATATCTTCTCCATCGCACAGGATAAAGTGCCGGCACACAGCTAATCCCAGGATGATCAAAGCACCCCGTGTCTGAGGTAACCTTTCCCAACCTTTTTGATTTTCTATTGAGGAAATGATAGTAATTGGTTAGTGTCTCATCGCCCATACACACAAGCACAATCTGTAGCGCAACAATCGATTGAATATGTGTACCTTGTTTATTTCTGACTGATCCACTCAGATAGGGTGGACGTCATCGTACGAGTTGGGATAAAAGTCAAAATCTGCTTAATCACCGGGATAACTTCGAAATGCGAATCAGACAACTATGCTAGATTATGGTTTCTTGAATGACGAGTCGTGAGCAATATGTCCATTTAGAAGCGGTTACATGCTCAGTGAAGACCAACTCCTTCTGCTCACATGAGAACACATCACATCTCTCCGGAAGCATATAAACCATTTTTAAATGTCACTTACTGCACGACCTTGTTATGAGAGTCAACTACGTTAATGTAATGACTAACGAACCAGAGACTCAGCTATCATCAAGCCAAATCATTTGACGGAGAGATACAGACAACCATTAGCGACCATCGGAAGCATAAGAAAAACTGGTTTCAAACGACCCACAATCACGACAGAGTCGCAGCTGGAAACATACGAATCAGTTCTCAGCGACAGGTAGTGACCTATTTACTGAACATATTCAGTTGACTACGTGCGAGCAATACAATTCGCGATAACCAGGATTAGGATGTTGTGGAAAGTAAGTATGGGTTTTTTTCAAGTTGACCATCACTCACATTTGATCGCAACCTACGCATTCAGATAGACTTTCCAGCCAGCCTCTTTCGAAAAAAGCACTAGACTCCAGTTTCGCTCTCATTAGAGCTCGTCAGTAGTGCATATCCTTGCCACGGCCGGGATTTGGACTGCGGACATTCCAATCATGAGGCAACCGTGTTAACCACTGCGCCACTGACCTCACAGTAGGCACGACCGAATTATCAAATCTGAACGCTCAACCACTCTCGCTTGTGAGCAATGATCAAAAGCTATTCTAAACTCAGTATCTCAATCAGTTCTATGCATGCGGTAGGTTCAGGCATTCAGCTGATGTGTTTTACGCAGGTAAATCAGTGCACTGCTCTCGCTCAGACTTGTCAAACTTTTACTTACGTGCAATGGCTGAATATCCTTACTTTTATGGGTTGCTGGCCGTTGGAAAAAAATTACAAAGCGATGATGTGGCAGAGTTAAAGGGTGTACCTTCATTCACGAGTAAGGCTAGAAGATGAACGTATATAATACTATTTGCCGCACAGAACCAATCGTCTTGGTGACTTGTACACCATGTCAACAATACGGAAAATCATGGTTTCTTACTCCACTGTATATATGAATGGCATACGTTAACCTGAATCAACACAGTTTTACTAGACTCAGCATGCCGATCGAAAAAGATCGAGCCATACAGCGACTGACTAGAATGTGAGAAGTGAGCTCATCATCATCAGCAGCAGCATAACAGCCATGAGCCTGACCAAACGTACTGTGACTCGGGCCCCCACCCACCTCAACAGTGACGTGGAATATCCTTGAAGGAAACGTTACTAAGAAGGTCAACAAATATTAAAGAAGACTAAGCGGAAGAACTAGAAATGGTATGAATACAGGTACGCCATTGACTACGACACATCGCCATCTCGGATAGCGTATCTAACCAGCGGTTCGAGTGATTACGAGGACCCCATCCAGGCAGGCGATACCTACCCACTTTGCACAATGGAGCAGTCAAGGTCTTCATATTTCGTGACCACGTTGTTGCTTGAGCACCACGAGGTTTTACCCAACTGTTGGTGGCCTCAGTATATAATGCCCGGTACGGTAAACGCTCAGATGGCATACGGAGCACGTGACCCAACCATCACAAGCTGTGCAACGTAATTAGTTGAGAGAAGTGAGCTGGTGAAACGCAACTGTCTCATGAAATTAGGTAAGTGTATGCGTACGAAGAGTATAGAGGCGGTGATACAAGGATAATAAGTGCATTTTCACAATACAAAATGCGAACGTTCTAGTGGTTTATGAATAAGCTATTCTCTGAGAAACTATGAGGGGTGAGTCGGCCTTTCACGAACAATGTATCAACAATTCGAGCTACAGGGAATAAACGCACGGGCATTTACACCCAGTAGTATGTACTATAACGACGGAAGATTAAGGTACTTAATCCTTGGAGAGAAGATTTGTAAGACATTCTCACAAAATCGATAGCCTACGTTGTCCTACTCGGTTACTTAACCTAGGAATCACCCTGACTAAATGGTTTCTAGCAGTGTGGAACTGTAGGCTTTTTCATATGAAGGTGATATTTGCAAAGCCGTGGCGGCGGGTAACACCAAAGCATACACAATGTTGTTTGGTAACAGCATACAAAGAGTTGGCGTACCGGCCTGTACTAGAGGCAAATCAATTAGAGGGTTGATTTTAAAAGAACGAAAATGCTGCTCTTTCCAGGAAAAATTCACAATGATCACGTTGTTGGTCCACTGTTCAAGTGTGTATGGTGCCCCAGATACGGCGTTCATTAAGGTGAAGTCATAAGAAGTATGCAGAGACTTCTGCAAATCAGCTGAGTACAGTAAAGTGAACGTATGAGACTAGCAAGTGTGCGTGTACACAAGTGCCGTGATGTGAGAGCCAGGTACGTTTCATGTGTGGCTTATAACATCTGATAGGTGCCAACTGATCCTGTGAAATTTTTTGTCAAATAGTACGCGCAACTAAAGGTGTCTCTGATGAGTATTCAAGTCATCTTCATAATGTGCCGTGTCGCAAGTTAGCAGACCCCGAAACACCGTTTCTCTCCAGAATCCGTTCGTTTGTTGTACGGAGCAGTGACGAAGGACGGGTCAGTGCACCTGAAGGGGATTCTCGCCGTTTGCAGAACTAATTAGAACAAACAAAACGTTTTGTGCTCGACCACACGGTTTGCTGTTTACGGATTGCTTCAAAGTAGTTTAATGTTGAGAATCGCAACACGCCATCTTCCTACCAAGCACACCTGGCTTGTATCTAGGCCTGAACTCAAAGAATCAACGAATAAGTCTATCCAATTCCCTTGCCAAACACGAGTAATTGTGCGCACTATGTGACTCCTGCCGTCCACTGCCAGTGATGGGAGCACACGAGACTTTGCCATACACAACACGGTCCGGAAGTCCTTTTCTGCTGACATTCGACAGCACACGGCAACGGTTGACAGTCACTTCAATTCAATCTCAATAACGTCAGGTAATTGTGGGGAACAATATTCACGGTCACGGCATTCAGTTAAGAATTGCATTAGGATAAGTTATCTGAACTAGGACCTCTCCAACATCATATCAGTAACGACTTATTGTGAACGTATAATCACCACCACCATCAAAGACAGCTACCATCTACTACACCGGAAGAGACAAGCTGGCCTACTGTATTCACAACATCCTATATTGGGGCAAAAAACAGTTTCAACAAAACAAGCAATTCAAATATGGAACTAGCAACCGTTCCGAAGCGGAGTAAACGAGTGAAAATGACACGCAAGAGACGTGCGAGAAGTGGTGATTGAATGAACGATCAATATCTATCAAATATCAGATGAGCGAGGCTTGTTAACATGATGATAGCAACAGCGGCGTTTCTGTCCGCTCTGAGAAAATGACTATTCAGTTAATGCACGTTCGTGAAAATGATAAAGATTTGAGAGACAGCAACGCTCGCTATGTAAAATGTGCTTGTTGGAGCCATATGCAGAGCGTCGTAAACTACTAAGTCCATTTGTTCTCCGACAGTGCATGGTTGGTAGGTCCTGGAGGGATTTTTTTGCACTTCTCTGTTATCCTATCACTTTCTTTCGTCTGCATTCTTGCATTGGGTATCTTTCACGCCTTATTCGACCGAAATCACCGTACTCTACTTCGATACGAAGCATCTATCATGGAAGTGGATGTGGACGAACAATAACAACCTCCCGCAATCTGTAACCTTTAAATGAATGCAATGGTGGCTTACGTTCCGTTTTATGTTTCGTTCACACTCTGAAAGTCGGTGGTCCGTCCACACGTGATGATATATACCAGCAGAGTGTCCAAGTTATGCGAGCTCAAGAGTCAACAGATCAATGACTTACACGGATCCTTAACTGCCATACGGTTACAGAAAGACCAAGCTCTAGCTAAGAAATAAAAAGGGAGGGATTTAACTACTGAAAAACATCTATGTCTGAACTCAAACACGCAATAGTAGTAAGGTGCGTACATGTTGAAGGGTAACGACCGAGTTTCAAGTGAAAATAAAGCGCAATTTGCACTAACGGCTTTCAATGCTCCGTTCAATTAACTACACTTGCTCCAGAGACAAATAATTGGAACAAAAGCAACATTCACGCCACTGAGCCCGAGTAACTGCTATCATCCTGTACGTCTTTAGCTGCCAACATCGTAAGGTGCAATGATCACAATCTGGCAGCCCAACCGAACCTAGTGTGATTAATGTTATGGTAATTGACGCCAGTTCTCAGCATCAAATCATCATCTGTTCATCTCGTACCTTATGTCAATCGCACGCGATCGTGTAGATTCAATGTTGAATAATAAAGTTATGGGAGTTGTTGGTCACACAGCACTAAGAAGCAGGCAATGGTAAGATTAAAAAGTATACATTTGATAGTGAGTGACAAGCGAGTCCACCCAGTCAAGCTTTAAGTATTCATGGTGAATGTGTTCCTACGGCAGACAAACTCTGATCACGTAAACAAGCCGGAGTGCTATGAGCTCATACAACAATCGTAATTGACGTGACGACCTTCATATGCATTTGTTTTGGACGCAGTAGCCTTCGGTTATCCGATAGGTGCAAAAGGCTGAACAAATCGACGTAGCAGTAACGCTCAGTCGTCGTCGACTGTGATCAACCACACGCATCGGGCGATATTAATAGGTAAACAATGATGAGGTAGGAATCGGAGATTTGGTACTGACAGCCAAGCGAATTCACCCTGCATAGACCATAAGAGTTGGGTCACATTTTGAAGATGCGAACTAACCACCTGTGACACCGTGCATCTTTCGCTGAAGCACAGTGCAATGTGGACACATGCTAATTTGGCGGAGGGAAAGTTAAAAAAAAGTTAGTAGTAAGTTGTCTAACGTGGGTCTCGTTTCTACTCGGGCGACAAGTGATTCACAGTCTGTGGTTGGAACCGTTATAGGGAATAGTACCTAATAGGATTAGACAACGAGGATGTTCCATAGGACCGGGCAAACATGTACTGATGACACCATCAATTCCGGATACAAGGACAAGCACAGCTACGCCGTCCCAGGTCACCACCAACCTCCTGCCCAGGCGTTGGACCGACCGCAATAGACGCCCGCATCGTCCCATGCAGCCGGACCCCCGGGCCAAGTGCTACAGATAACTGTCATCTCAAACGAGAGGTGTTGGGGAAAGTCTATTTTTCCCAAAGAACGGTTTAATTTTTGAGATATCCTTGAATCTTTTTTTTTCCGCGCCATAACGTGCTAAAACTTAAATCCGGCGCACGTTTCCCTTCCGTCTTTGATTGGTCCATTCCACTTTTAATGGGCTAATTCCAGTAGGGTTGTCCAAGGTTGTTCAAAAACCATATATACGCGAACGCTGGTCTATCAAGTTACCTTTGGTTTGAGAGCAATTACATTCTCGGCTAAAGGTCACGGTCTTCTGTGTTCTTCCGGGGTTTCCGGGCATCGTTAAGCACTGTGTTACGTGTTCGTGATTCGCATATTCATGCGCTGTCATTTCTCGTTATTACTGACCACCGGGTCATAACAGAGAAGGAAATTTTGAGTGGTCAATCGGTATCCAAAAAAGCTTAAGGAAATATATCGGAAGCGACAGATGATGAACATTCCAAATGAGATTACCTCCAAAAAAACAAAGTTGGTAAAAGTCAATTTTTAAAGATCACATTGTGACAGATGTAAGTGGAAAGTTACGTTCTGTCTTCAATCGAATCTATCTGGCTGTTGAACGGCGACTTTTGCTTCCCACTTGCAATAGCTTCTTTCACCTTTCCGACTATGTTTTGCTCTTATTTGCAACTTGCAAGATGAAGGTAGTTTGATGTCGACTTGATGTTTGAATTTAGACAAAAAGGCTGTGTTACAAACTAGAACACGTTCCTGTCTCTCCTGTCATGAGAAAAAAATACGAGTTTCTTTCTATCCACGATTGTGTGATAGTTAAGCATAAACACCAACCACTGATACACTGCTGCCGACGAGGATTTGTTGAACAGACAAGTGTCTACTACGATAACACAAGCAATCCTTCCGTATAATTATGGAACACGATGAACAAGCACGAACAGACAGTATATACGGATATCAGCACTTCCGAAGCATTGACAACGGGCGGTAGAAACTGTTCACGAGCAATGGCCAGATCCGTGGGCATGCTTTCGTGATGGACTCGGAGCAACAGACTCGTGTCACAAGCGTTGTTGACACGTCTGCCAACCCATCCCTGACGTGTGCATCATATGGGTTTGCTGAATTAGGCCGGGAGCGGAATTTCGATGGTTAATGCATGACCTATGTTCGGGGGGTGAAATCATCGACGTCAAATTCTGCTTTAGTGGAATGCCCTAACCCTCTAGGCTGGGAACCAAAGGGCAACAACCAACTGAAATCGGAGAAGCTATCGAAGATAGTGTTTGTGTTGTGAATAACTTTGTGTTTCAAAGGAGTCTCCTTCCATTTACTAATTACTTCAATGCATGTGGCTGTTGTTCCTGAGTGAAATCAACCATTAGTTGCTTTTTAGGGCTATATATACATGGCAACAAGCAACTGCAAATATTTCACACAATATTTCAGCACTTACCAAATGCCAGCGCTGTGATATCGGGGGGGATGCTTTGGCAAATAGCACAGGTCAGTGATACACAGACAAGTAAAAAAACGACTCAGAGGGCCTTGAGTGATTCAGACTCTTAGTGTAACGTCCAGAATACGCAAGTGTACGTTGAAGTCCGTAATTTGAGAGGAAACTGGGCTAAAAAACCACACCGTCAAAAAAATACGTGAATGAAGTGATCTAGATGGAATAAACAGCTGTGTCCAGGGAAGAGTACGACTGAATCAGAGGACACATGAACACCCTACCGACACTGGCAAACGCACAGTACAAGCCGATGCGCATACATGAGAAAAACAGAACTTACAAGCAAGCACGTTGGAGTAGCGGTTTTTGTTCATATTCTCCGGCAATTTGGCCACATGAGTGGTCCAGTCGGTTGCGGATACTGTGTGTTCGATAGCCTGAAACGGGAGCGACGAAGCGGAAATTAGGACCGGGCACGAACGTAACCGAAATCAGTTGCAGAGATAAAATATGGAGGAATGACTGATGAGGTGCAGTCCACATTTAGGCACAACAGAGTTGCAGCTTGCACACACGCGCGTGTGCTAATAACAGACAAAACGAAGAACGGCTGAAGCTGAGAAAGAAGAGCGATTGCATAACAAACCAACGAAGGAACATGTATCGAGGTTTTAGACCACGCTAATTGCTCACCTGTAAGTTCCAACAACTGGGTCGTGTTCAGGTCTTAAAGTGTTCACTTACATATATGCACAAAAATTTGCTCATAAAAACGAAGGGGCCGGTGGCGGAACGACTCGTCTTGGCGATAGTAAAAGAACAGGTGCATAATTACTGCTCATACCTTAGTCGTCATGCATGCATTTTCTAAGATCGGTAGCTTAAAAGTGTACCTTTTGGAGTGCAAGACAAGTTGGCAACATAGCCTACTGATAGATGAGTTGACACATGAAAACAGCATACTTTGATACGGAAGTTGTGAACACATCCTCAGCGCATGAACAACGGCGATGAAAAATGGGTAGCATGTTATGAAAATTTAGCCTAGATGACGATCACCGGTGTTAAAAACAGTAAGGGCTGTCATTGATATTCAGCCGCTTTGAAACGGTCGAAAGGAAACAAGTCGTCATAAATTTACGGAAAGCCAACGAATAAGTCTACGAACTAAAGTGAGCAAACGAACGACGCTTGCCGCCCAGAAAAAATGTGAGTAACTATTGTTTGGCGGTCGTTTAAAAAAAAACTAAGACCAGTCTACTCCATAGATTGTATGCATGTAAACCAGACAGAGCACGCCGTGAAATTGGACAGAGTCAAGAGAAAAACGGGTACGGGAATTAAAAATCAACATGAGTGCTTGGCAAAAAAAGAGGAAACAGATTGTTAACATTGTTTAGCCGGTGCAGGCCAGTCATGAAAAAGGGCGTATCCCTGATGCAGATTCACTACACGTTCATGTACATGTTGTGATCGTTCTTGCATACGTATCGGTGCCAATCAAATAATGTTAGTCCACTGAAACGTCAGTTAACACACGACAATATGTGTGATTCCTAGTCGTCGACCGACAATTTTTTTTAAAAAAGGCGATCAATTGGAGTGTAAACAGTCAATGAGTCTTGAGTGGAACGGAATATAGATGGGAGGGTGCACATACAGAGATTCTAGGGTGACCGATCTCAAGAGAACAGGTGGACGTTCGGTAAACGAAGTAATGTTAATGAGGTCTGTTTTGGGATATCACTTGATCGATTGGAAACTGTGAATTGGTTTATCTGGATCACAACATTGGAAAGTACGAGATAAGCACACTTTAAATAATGTCCAGATATCCCATAACGATGTTGTCCCGGTTTGCTGATGCAACTTCCGAGAGAACATTGAAGTGTTTTCCCTAGCAGTTTTGTTTCGTTTCAGGGCTGATCCGCATCTGAACAAGAACCCACCAAGGAGTATGAAGGGGTTGATGGTGGTTATCTCAAACAGTTGATCCCAGGAGCCGCCAGTGAACTGGTGGACATCTGTTTTGACTTTGGGTCTCATCAGTATCGCGCACCCTGGAGAGGGGAACCGATTTCTTGAACAACCACCAGATGACAGTTCAGACACCTGTTCACCAGACCACGGGTTCGCGGTCAGCATATGGTTTGCAAAACCTCTTTTAACCCCATCGAGGGCCTTGGTGGATGCTCGCACGTTTGCGGGCCCACCATAAAACGACTTATCAATATCAACCCATAAGAAAAAGAAGAGCAATAGTTAAGTAATTCACACACCTATCTGCAACCCTGACGACTGCCACCTTGCGGTTTGGTGGATAAGTGTTCAGATCACCATCTGACGCATATTCACGAAGCATGAGTTCGCTTCTCCCGTGTGCATGCGCCACTGATGAGGCCAAACAAGGCCAAAACAGACGTCCATCACTTAGCTAGTAGTTGCCAGGACCGTTTGTTCTACTCATGTCTGGTTCTGTTTGTATTTCAGAAGTCGCCGCATTATGAGTCTTTAAATGAGGCGAAACTGACACCTGTGGTTGTAGAATGACGATCTGGCACCTTTACTGAAGATTAGAATGACCGTAAAACAAAGAACTGTGAGTAACTCAGAGAAGAATGCATTATCATCTTACTTGAAAACAGCCTAATCAACTGAGATGAACGTGGTAAGCGGCTAAAAATAGTTTAAAAAACAACGAATGGTGGTACGAATGTAAAGTATGAGGAAAAGGTGTAACGAGAAATTTGCAAAAATAATCTTCTCTGTCTATGCGACAGCCCTTGTAAGAACTGTGCACGACCCTACAACAGCCGCTTTTGTATGAAAAAGTGCAAGTTTCAGTTGGTCGAGTTCATCGCGGTGGATCGATCATAGAAAAGATGGCATCCATGAACAAGAGATCAATCAGATCAGACCGATCAAAACGCCAAAACAAACAGAGATGTAATGTATGTAGCTCGAAACCAGTAATTAGTATGGGAAGGCTCACTTCAAATTCAGTTTGGAAACCTGCATCACTATTTGCATGCGCCGCGGAAACATATGCACGCAGTTCCGTTCGCGTGATCGGCTTGTAATTGGTTTTGTTTAATCTAAGCGGTACGGCTCGACGATACTTGATCGCAACAATCTCAGTTGATCGAGTGCAGAAAAGCGAGCGTCGGCACACGACAAATGCACATCGAAGTCGACTGTGAACGAGAGAGTAAAAGGTTGGGACCAGTAGATGATGGTTTAGAAAACCGGCGCTGGCAATGGGAACATGTAGGAAATACTGAACTGGATAACGGACACCGGTGTTGTGAACTGTCCTCTTCATTCGCCAAAGAGGTCATCGAACAGAGTCTAATCGTGTTTCTAATTATAAGACAAAATCACAATAGACTGGGATAAAATATAGGATGCAACACAAGCAAACTAAGGGAGGGGGCGGATAACGAGTAGAACGCACTTGGCAAAACAAGCGGTCAATGTGACTGTGGTGAATATGAGCATTGTGACTGCCAGGATGCTGAGAATGGTCGTGTTATCCAACTTGAAAACCGGACCGGTACGCGATCGCCAAAGAGCGGGTGCACCTATGTAACGATAAAGCACAACAGGATCACGAAAAACAAAAAAATAAAAAAACGGAACTGTGGTGTGAAAAATGCGACACAGAGCAACGCGACATGGTGTTTGAAATAGGAGACAGGAAAGACTAAACAACGATTGGAAATATGGTGGTGTTCACTCCAAATTGGGAAAATCACCCAGAATCAGCTCAACTTGTGATTGAAGTAACAGGCTGGCTCATGGTTTCTGTTTAAATGTGAAACTCCTGGATGAGACCAGATTGCGAAAAATTAGAGCTTCTGCTAGATTCGAATAGGCGACACTGTCGTCACATGACCTAGTGGGTTATATAGGAAAAAGGCGTTAGCCTAGGCATCAGACATCAACACAACCAAATTCTTGAACCTCTGGCAACCCGCTGTCAAATTTTCCTGCTATCAGTTAGGCTGGGAGGGGCAACGGAGTGGCCAGCGTACGACCTGGATTTGATATATGTAATCTCTGACATGGAAGCTTGAATCAGTAGGGTGTTCCCGGTTCCCTGGCCGCTGTATGAAGGCCAATGTACATACTCGATTAAGGGTGCTGTCTGGTATGGTGGAGAACAAATGTTAATAACGTTTATGCTACCAGTCTATGTATTCGCAGATTTAATTTCCGTCCAATTCTACTGCATTTTTTGTCACCTCATCGACCACACACTCCTGTTACTCGTTGAGGCACGTTTGCAAGCTCAAAGAAATGCTCGCGTCAAGTCAAAGAGAAAAAAAATCATATATGCTGAAGGAAACGAAATAAGCGGAAGCGAAACCTGCAATTTTGTAGACAACGTTGACATCTGTATGAGTGGACTAATCGAAACTAGGGAGAGAGGATGAATTACAACTGGAAAGTTAAAGTTTGCTATGATGAGTAAATCGGTAATGTCTTAGAAAAGCTTTTTAAAGGCAGGTAACCAGGAAAATCTGTAATATACCAAAGAAAAGTAAACAATCAAATTGAACAAAGATGAATAGAGTAGGTGTGAAAATGTTGGCCTACACAACATTTCACAAACCAGTATGCACAAAACATCCACCATGGAAATCTGCTGGCACATGTTAACTGCATCGCACGTTGAATGGAACTGTGCACAAATGGTATAAAGTGGGACTATTTTAATACTTTTGTCAATCGTGCAAAGATTAAACGCATCAATTCAGTGTCACTTGGCCATGCCAATAGGTGATAGCAGAACTGGAGTTTGCAAAATCTATGAACGCTTCGTTGACCATGTTTACTACAAACTGACAAACATTTCGACCATCATCAATTCCAGTAAATAATACTGTTTATTCCGTTTCGTTTGCATTTCAGTTTCATCATCATCATGGACAGCAATAAATCACCGGTTCTCACTGAAGCTTGACTGCGACAATTTCGGTTTGGAAAACGGCCGTCACTAGTTTACGGGTGTTATTGGCCAACCTTCTCGCATAACCGGTCGGTTCCAGACAGTACACGCTCACAATACTGCGACTGACAATTCTGATAACTTGGCATCATTACAAACAGTGTACAAATGCATTCCAGATGTTTTTGAAGTGGAGCGAACCCACTGACTAGATGAAAAATGATCGCCTCGTCACCATATCACACTGGCTATGACCGTGAAGATCGATTAGCTGCTCTGGAGGAGTTGAAACAAACAAAATACGGCGAAGTGCGTGTGGGCGTGAAAACGAACACAGCCACCCATATAGAACACTCATGTGTTGCATTTATTGATGTCAGAGAAGCCTTTGACGCAGTAGCCAGAAACACTCGGAATGTGTAGACGAAAATCAGGTCTGTCATAGAAATAAGTCAGCATCCCGCAGCCAACTTACTGTCAGACCCCAGCATGGTTAGGGATTACAACAGCCTATCATCAATCTTCAACACTAACTGAAGTGCAAAAGAGACGTCTACTTTATCCCAATCCATTTTATTGTTGACGGGACCTCGGAATGCGGTCTAAGGGATTACGAATATGATAGTGTGACAATGATTCCACGTAGCATACCTCGTGACAAGAGGCATGCAAACGACAGTGATTCAATCCGTGGCGACAGACACTTCAAAACGTCCGGTATAGATAGGAGATTTCAACCTATCGTTTATCCGCGAAATGTCTGTATTACACCTCCGACGTCTCTTGAGGTATTAACAATGTGCAGTGAGAACACCATATCAACAGTAGCGGAGTTCAACAGTGTGTCTATGGGGCAGATAGAGTTTATTGATTATTAGGCCTAGTACTCTCGTTTCACAGACTCCACTGATTTGACACGCCCTGCGAATATCAACTCGTGGGTCGTTATGTCATTTCTTGTTTGCAAGTGAACGGTTCGTCCAAAAGCGGTAGTCCGGTGGTCAGCTCTGCCATAAAGCACGTTTCAGTAGGGATTTCCAGGCTTCCCGGCTGAAGCTCAAAAACAAGAACACTGAATGAGAACGCCATAAGGCACAGCGGAGAGAAGGGGTGAATGCGTGCCTAATTATGTGCTTAATCTCCATATACACTGAGTTAACTGTGTACTTCCCTTTCCATCTCACATAATTAATTAATTAATTTTCAGTTTCCCATTGCACAGATACCAGCCCACATAACTGACCACGTTAAGTATGGAAAAAACAGTCCTGAAAATAGGAACACCATCTCAGACTGGCATTCTGGAAGGTGACCAATGTATTGATGTTAGAAAATCGAACTGATTAACTCAGTGAGCCCCGTAATGAGTCGGACTCATGTGACCGATGGGCGGCCGAACAAGAACCGTAACACCACGTTTAACGGAATCTCATAGGTTAACGCACAGACGAAATCGAACATGAAGTGGATTTAAAAGTGAATGTCGAAAACGTGAGCGTCATTTTTTTAATCTCTACTTTGACAACCTTAAGGACATGAAGAATATAGCATACTATAACATCTGGATGACATGTGGATTGATCTCCTTGGGTGAGAACAAAAGGATCGTAATACCATGGACCTTGAATGTGTAAGCCCACCATTTTGAACTAGCCGGTTCGAAATCTTTTGGTTGCTTAGAGTAATTGAGGACTCGACAAACATCAAGCTTACGGGAACTTCAACGGGTCTCTCAAGTAAAAGATAAGTGTGTGCATGGGAATTAACACGGGTATTCAGTTCCGCTGAAAACAGTTTAGAAAGAATAGCTGATGGTCTTTGTAGGGCTTCAAGAAATTGGGCTGTCGTGACCTATTGTTGACCGGGCCGAAAAGAGAACCTACTTGCAGCTAGTTTATCACTGGAATGGCAAACGGAACAAGATAACGTAAACCCTCCACATATGAAGAAACAAGCAAGCCAATGGACCAGTAATCGGTTGGACACGAACAAGCAATCGCAGCGGAACCGTAAGCTGTCTGAATAGCTACTCATGACCAACAACAAAAATGGGTGGAAGATGTTACACTAAGCAAAGAAAGTCCATGAAATAAAGACCGAATATGAAACAGGCGTGGGTGGAGACGGAACCGACAGGCTGGTGAGCGACAAAATAGGTTTGATGAGAAGACAGGGAGGAAGGCGACTCACTTTTCAAATCAAGACGGACACAGTTAGAATCCGCGCTCTCTCGGTCACTGCAAGAGCGATCGGACGAGCAAACCGAGCGTTTCCGTACGGAGCGAACAGTGAAGACGGCTTGATCGGAATTAGAATGTTGAGCGACCAGGGACCAAGGAAGCACGGTCTGAAAGATTAAGGCAACCAGACAGTAGTGGTTAACTGTGCAGCTCCAATGCCAGAGTGGCATCCAGTAATCTGTTAGCTTACTTGTGTGTGAACGGAAGTAACATCGGTTTCAGAAACAGTTACGGTTCAGGAGACAAACGGGAACGTGAGGTATCCGCCAACATCCTCCGACAAACCGATAACCCTATTGTTGGGCCAGTTTCCCTAATATTGGACCTACAGTTATAAGACTTGGTAAAATTGTTTCAGTTGTGTTCACATGAAAATTACCATAACAGAGCTCCATATAACTATGACGAATCCCTCAGTAAAACGACAAAATTCCATGAAGACAAAGAAATGAACAGAACACTGGGTTCATGTGATAACTTCAATATGCACCGATAATACGGCATAGCATTCACGGTTCCTAGTTTATGCAGAATCGCGATATCACTGGACCATAACTACACTGTACTACTCACGAGATACGAGCTGTCACACAAACAGACCGTTTGGCAATCAACAGCTACGCTTTGACGACTGACAAACTGGTAAGGCCAAGATGAGTTGGTTTTGCGGGTTCACTTGGAATTGGATATCTGTTCGATTCGGACGTCCTGTGTGACGACAACGAGACGCCATCACACGGAGACTTGAAACTGTCACAGCTTGTAAAGCGGTGGCTCACTGTCGTGGTGGACGGTAGCATTTGATCGTGTTCAACAATTTTTCGGATGACTACTTCCCAGATTCAGTGTACAACCCGCACAGCTTCCTGTTTGATGCATGCTGCCTTTGAGATTCACCGTTTACATCACCCCAATTTCCCGATCCTGACAGCAAGATGGAACTGACTCAAACTGTTATGACCAACAGTCAGTTGCCGAAGCACAGATACCGATAGCCAAACTGTCCGTTTGCCTGACTCTGTTGTGGTCGCGTGAGAGGTATGGAACGTGGTTGCTAACTCAGGGACAAAGCGAATCGGTGGAGCCCCGGGGATGCGAATGCTGGGTTGTGTGACCAATAACTGCTGGATCTGCCAACAGAGTAGGACTGCACGATAAGCCTACCCAAAGAACGCATATCAGCCTGTCCCATTGACGACCACAGATAATTCATTTACTTGTTGCAATTTTGACGTTTTGTGGGGGTACTTTAGCTCTATGTCTATGTTGGACATCAATAAGTGGTGGAGGTCAAGAACTGTTAGTAAAGGTAGCGTTATCATGCTTGATCAAATGGTTGCATTGTTGACTATGACTGGGTCAACAAGTGACATCTACTGGTTAGATAATCCTGCGGTACACAAAGCAAACCGGCGATTTCATAAAACTCCATAAGCTCCAACGGATATCATGCTGTAGCTTGAAAAAGAAGAAATAGCTAGTAAACAGAGGTGCATATCGATGAGTCACTGTGGCGAAAAGAAATGCTATTCATCACTTCTCAATCAGCAGCACTTTGTGTGAAAAAGTTAGCAAGACAGAGTATCTTAACTAGGCGACATAAACTTGGAATAATTTGAATGACATTTCATAGAATCCAGAAAACGCATGAAAGTAAAACACTCAAGTTAAAAGGTTCGAGAAGAACAATACGGCAGACGTTCTGTGTAATTCGCTGCAAACTAAGCGGGTCTCAGACAAAAATTATCAATGACCTCAACATTCACTTCCTCTTCAAAATGGACAGATATCTTACGGGTCCATGAGGTCGAAATCCTCAAGTTGTTGGTATTTCATGAGCAATCAAGTTACAGAATCCGTACAATTCATCGTCGTTCGTAAATACCTCGATGTATTTCTCGATCACAGAATGGAGCAACGGGGCTGTGCAAATGGAGGTTTTAGCCATACTTACTTGGTTGACGCCATTCTGTTGCTGTCCTGTAAGTGTCAGACAACCATACCTGGCCGACGGCTTTTTGAGCTTCAGGCCGATCACGACATCTGTGCAGCGAGGAAATCGGCTCAAAAGGTCGTTTGTCTGGTTTCTAATCTTACAACGGAAGGCTGTCAGCTGCTTCATAGTTTCCTGCAATTCTTCCTGTAGTTACTTGTCCGTTCTCACCCACCGAAGCTAGGGACATAAATCCCAACTCCCTGTCTACCAGATAATGGTTATACACTTCGGGTGACTCCGCGTCCGCCGTTACCGGTCAGGCTGGAGTAAGTGTAATCCTCAACACGACTGCCGCAGACGCAGTAGTAGATTGGATTCCTGTTAACAGTAGACTTTGTGTCGTCTGCTTGGCAGGTTCAGTTAAGGCCAGCTCTAGATGTAAGAATTTCAGAAACCCACTCATTGTGTCTGTTTACGCTCCTACTTACTGTAGTGACGTGCGCGTCAAAGACTCCCTTTACTCGGATGTGGCCGTTCCCCTTCGATCGACACGTGGCTCTGACAGTCGTTCTAACCGGAGATATGAACGTCTAGGTCGGTTCCCTTGGCAAAGTCGAGTATCATTTGGGTGGTAGGTTTGGGATAGCGTCACATCGCTCAAATAGTGGCGGACTATTGTTGCGGCCGTGCGCTAAGCACAAGCTATCTTTAACCAGCGCTAGTTTTAGGCATCGTGCACTTCATTGCCACAATTCGCGCCCGCCTTCTTCGAATCAAGCCTGGTCTCGGATAGACCACATAGCTGTTGGTTATAGGTGATGGGGTTCCATTCAAGACTGTCGTTCTTAGTGAAGCACGTACGTGGATTTAGACCATGCGTTGGTACGTTACCGTTTCGTTCTAACTTTTGCTGGGCAACCATCTCACCGACAACAACAACGGCTGGCCGTTGAGAAACTGGCTAAATCATCGGTAAAGCATAGTTGACAAACCAGCTCACGAAACTGTCTCAGTAGTTTGCACTCCGAAGATCCTACTAGTTGCTGAAGCCAAATCTCACAGGCCATTCGGGAGGCGGGTGCTGCGGCATGCGTCACGGTGGTACACGGGTTGAACAAACTTGATATCGGAGGAGTCCCTGGAGTTGTTAGGGGCCAGGCGGAAAAACTCTCCTGGCAGTTCACATAACAAGGCTAGAAGAGATGTGCGTAGGAAACTGAAACGTAGCCTAAAGGCTGATGGTGAGGCTTGGTTGGTGGTAAAAGTTAAGGGAGTGGAAACCGTTTTCGCTTCAAGGAACACCGGCAAACTCTAGGCTGATCCGTGCCACTGGTCCCAGGCGACGGTCTGTCAGTGAAGCTATCAGTTAGGTAGTTGGCACACTCATCTACAGTAAATCCAGAAGGTTAGAGCGCTGTGCAATTTAGATGGCCTACTGCGTCTACTGTGTTGCTGCTACAAATTTGTAATGTAGCACCCTGGTGGGTAGAGTGGGAACCACTCACTAAAGCTGAAGTCCCCAAATGCATTTCGGCTCTCCAACGTAATAACTCTGTTAGTCCAGATGATATCGTGCCGGCACTTTTCGAATGTGGGAAGGCGTTAGTAGATACCTTGACTCAGTTGTTTCAACTTGTGCAGACGATGGAGACTGTTGTAAATCCTTGAATCAATACACCAGTCCGTCCAGGGTATAATAAGACGATTGACAGAAAATCGGACTCTTTCTCGATATAATTAACACGGCAAATCTTGGTCCCGAAAATCAAGCGGCGGTCCCCCTTAATTGCGCCCAAGACAAACCAAAAGACGGGTACAGAAAGCAACTTTGTTCTGCTTCGAAAACGTACGCGACAATAAGAAAAATGCATGGTATTCATAGGGTGCACAGTGACCAATTAACATTCTCGAACCAGAAAACCAAGGACAGACATCGAAAAAGCAGTTAAGATTACTAGGACACCAATGAGTACAACGGCCAAACAGGTAAAAAATAGTGAAGGTCACCTCTCGAATGACTGGGCAGGATCGTTTTCTCGGAGGCGGTTTTGGACGGAGAAAATGGGTTCTAACCGAGACCATTCCCCCGTGCTGGGATCATGCGATAATAGTTCCTATATTCAAGAAAGGCATCAAGGGCTCTTGCGAAAACCACAGAGGAGTTAGTTTGACGCGGGTCATTTCTGGGGTTCTGGCATTCATTGTACTTCCTCGACTGACTGCAGTTCGTGAGGTAAGCGTTAAGAAAAAAAACAGGTGGGGGGAAGGGTATACATGGATCACATATGTACTCTTCGTCAAATTCTGGAGCGGCGCCATGTGTACCGCCGATCAAAATCCGCTGTATTTCTGGAGTATAAGGGTGCGTTCGATTCGATGGATCGATCAACACCTTTAGAGTCGCTTAAACACAGGGGTGTACTGATCAAGGGGGTGAACATACTGTCGGCGCACTATTCCCACACTTCAGCTCAGGTTAGGGTTTACGGTGAATTGTCTGACAGTTTCAGCACCAGCAGTGGCGTACGTCAAGGCTGTCCACCATAGACGAAATAATGGAGGACTGTCTCCGGCACTCACAAGATACGGGAGTGAACCTCTTGCCTGGTGAAAGACTGACTGACGTTGATTATTCTGACAACAAGGTGTTGCTTTTTGATAACTTTTAAGGAGCACAAACAACGCAAGACGCTATTTCACGTTCCGCCAAGTACTTCGGAAGGCGATTTGCAGCTTCAGAGTGAAAAGGTCTTCTGGAAGATTGTCGTGATTACGCAGATTTAATGTTCGATAACAAAGTTATGGAGATTGTTGACCGGTTTGTATACTTGGGAATGTGCATCAGTGGTGGTAGCGGGGGTGTGGGGAGTGAAATAAAAGCGTGCATCCTTAAGGCTCGGGCGGTGTTCGCCTGCCTGAGGCACCTATGGCGACAGAGAGGTACCTCCCTAAAGCTTAGGGGTCCCGTGTATCAGATAACAGTAAAAGTTGTATTACTTTACGGCAGCGAAATTTGGTCGCTGAAAGTGGAAGACGTGAACCATCTTCAAAAATGTGACTACCGATGTATCAGGTGGCACCAGCGAGCAAGCAGTAAGAAGGTTAGGGAGCGGGTGTTTGGTAGTGATTGTCAAGCGGGTTCTTTTGTCCAATCCTTACATTCAAACAGACTTAGATGGTTGGGCCATGTACTAACGATGCCAGTTAGTAGCCTATCACATTGTGCACTATTTCTTAATGCTGCGGCCGATTGGCGCAAGATGTGAGGTGGAGAGATGACGAGCTGGTGTGGAGAAATAAGACCGTTCATCAGGGAGCTGGCCACTGTAGGTAGGTTCGTCTCCCAGGCTGGGGACCTTGAGACTCACAGAGCCAGAGGCTGAAAATGTTAAGTGGCATGAATCTTGTCGTTGTTTGGCTGAGTGAGTGCACTTAGTGACGCGGGGCAGTAAGAGCCATAAGAAAGTTGTCTTGCTGATGACGCCTTACAATTCGGCTGTTTGTTTGCAGGGCGTAGGCCCCTTGATGTTGAATGTTTGAATATGGAAGTAGCTATTTTTAGTAGTTAGACCCCTACCCGTCTCCTTTTCTCCTTCTCTCTTCCTATACAAGGCTTGTTTTCTCTTCATGGTTGTGTGCCAGTTAAGCATCAGTGTGAACCACTGATAAATTGCTGTCGATCCTCGCATTCATCACCGCACCAATTGTTGCGACCGCAAGAGACGCGAGACAAAGTTATTCATTGCATGAAATCTCGTACAGGCTATGTCAAAACATTGGATAACAAATAAGTGCTCATTTGTATGTCTAACCTGTATCCACATACACTAGCACACTGTCATTCACTCTGGTGACACGTTCCCCACAGTATGCACACATTGTTCAAATAGTCGGTTCTAGTCCCTCATTTTCCTAGTGTTGAGACCCGCCCCTTAGTTCTCCAATGTACGCATTATATTACTCACAAACCAGGCTGCCTGTTATGCAACACATTTAACCGAAATTCACATTCTAGGATGACTTGCACAGTGTTCGCCTTAACAACACTTAAGAGTCACCGGGCGAAGGTGACTCAATGAGCACAGCGAAATACCAAAGTCATCACTTCCCAAGCTTAACCAGCAAACACTCTGGAACAAGAACAGAGTAACTCAGACTCAACTATTTGCAAACCCTTTATCAGTAGCACATCCAGAGGACGAATCGGAGCGTTCAAACAAAAAGGAGAGAATAAATCTAACAAACTCTCTGGAAGACCATCTAGAATGCCCCTAAGTTTTCGTTGAGACTAGTTGTGATATGACTGTGACTAAATAACTTAACAAATTTATGATGGAAGATCTTTAGATATGGCGAAAAATAACCTTGGATCAAAGGACATAAAAGGTATTAGTATAGAAATACAATTGAAATGAGGCATCCCCAAAGTATTGAAGAAGTGTGATATTGTTTTTTGAACTCGGTTTCATTGCGCTTTCCGCACTTCACCTCTGATCATCACAGTACCTGTGCTTAACACTTTATATTGGTTTTCGCATATATACATCTATGTATATATATATATATGTATATATGTATATATATACACATATACATGTGCGAAAACTAATATAGTATTAGGCATAGGTACTATGATGATGAGGGATAAGTACAGGAAGCGCAATGAAACCGAGTCTAGGAAACGATGTCGTTAAGATGGAAAAGCCTATTACCAGGATGCAGTTCCATGTGTTAACAATCAGTTTCTGCTGGATTGCGTTATCCAATACGTTAAGCAAGCAACGTAATACTGGACACTTTGGCCGCGTACTGACGGTGATTTAAAAGGACAATGATTCACGATCGAGCTGATTGTGGTCTGACGGTAACAGTTTGAGAATAGTAACCTTCTTCTCAGGTGCATCGCCCCATAGAACACAAGCGTGGGGTAGGCGCACACAATGAAACGGGAAGTGACAATGTGTAGAAAGGAAACGATAATTTACATTTTCGATAGGAAAACTGAAGCCTACTTGAACACACAACAATGGTTCTAACAGTACTCACACAAATCGGTTCACTTAATATGTACTAAGTGATACAGACAACCACAATCGAAAACCCTGGGCAACTTCTGCACACTGGCTCCCGATGCGTACGGTAGCACACACACGCAATGTACACACTCCTTTTGAAAAAGCGTCGGAGGTCTTCGTGAAAAATGCTTGAGGATCGCATCGAGTGACTTTGTCATCCCTTTAGACACTCCGTAAACAAAAGTACAATCTAATGAGGCGACGCTGGCCGAATAGATAAAGCGATCAACTAGCTAAAGCAACTGGCCTTCATCAACAAAGCGGACGCAAAGTACGTCCATACGGACCAACCCCAAAAGCTAAACGGCTCGACAAAGTTTTCATGCTGTCCGCGAAAAAAATGGGCACGGCGACCTCGCTCGCATATACGACAATCAACTTGCCATCAAGCAGAAGCTGCCCTTCAAGTGTCACTCCCAGAATATCATCTAACACGTGGTTAAAGAGACTGGATATCCTTGTCAAATATCATCTACAACGGAGAAAGCTCTCGGGGGCTGCGCGCAAATGCCCACTCTGAATTCAGAGCGACCACAAAGATTTTTTGCAAATTATCACTGATACCCCTTCGTGAAGGATGCGATGTCACAAAACATGATGGGCAATCGAATTATTACAGCCACAACAATACAAAAAAAACAAAGCTTTCAGTTACACAGAAATATCGATGTCCAGGTGCTAACCAGAAAGTAAATGTGTTACCGATAACCTACCCCTCATTCTCGTACTTGATTCTCTCTGGACATACAGGAAGCCGACTAGGTGTAAGACTCGGAAGCGTTTAAAACAAGGCTGACACTTTTCAGGTTGTCAACTAAACGTTACCTTACCGTGTGAAATGGCTGTCCATCCCCACAGTTGCAAAAGGCCTGCTGAGAGGCACTGAACGTTTGAGTGCGCAGACAATTTGGTTCGATGCCAGAAGGTGGAGTGCTCCAGCACACAGTGTAATGCTGTGAAGCTGCACCACCCACCAAGCTGGCACAAAGACCGGAACAAGTCCAGTTGAGTAGAATATCGTTGGACTCGAGAAACTTGGCTGACAATAACTCCGGAGGCCGTGGAGCTGTTATGACGAAGTGGACAGAAGAACAGCTAGAAAGAACTCAAGGACGAGCTACAACGATGCGTAGGTGAATTCATAATCATAACATTGGATTAAATGAATCTGAACGCTTGGAACCATCCTCGGCAATACAGTTTACAAATAGGGCCTTTGCTAAAGACAGAACATTAGTCCAGATATTTGTCGTAGGTGTGGACCCATCCAATGTATGTACATTTTGTGTCTGATCCTTCACTGAATGTATCTTAAGAATAACCGGTTCTGTGCGAAAATACAGATAAATCAGACCGAGAGCATGAAATTCAGTTTCGTATAAAAGTAAAACCTATGCAAACATGATCTTGCAGTGGGTTCATTCACGTATCACTTCAGTGAATACAACCACCATCGCATTCACAAGATCAGACAAACACGACCAACGGAGACGTGAATCGGTATGAGTTCCTGAGAGACGTAAACGAACATCCTTCAGAGGAGTTAACAGTAGCAATCTGAGTGCCCAAGCACATAAACTGGTTAACTTGTAAGTGCCCTCCAGATTCCGGTAGGATTAATAAGAGGCCAATCCTGCAGACAACTGTTTTCGGTCACTCTCATCAGTTTTCTACAATTAAAAAGGGTAAGTACGAGTTATATGGGAAGATCCTAACAAATCAATCAGGTCAATCAAGATCACAGAAGTGGTGTGGATCACTATTTACTAGAGCAGAGTGGGAGTGATAGTGAATGTTTTAGTGTTAAATGTGCCTGTCATGAGACACGCGTTCGTCGGTGCCAAGTGACTCATGCATGCTGGGGTTTCGAATGGCTGTGAAATAATTGACGAAGAGAGGTGGAGGGTCTGTGCGAACGGTTTCTGAGATCCCCATCGGGGTCCAGTGGTAACAGCTTCAGCCGTTGATAAGAATCGCAACATGGCAGCTCTCTGGGCTTGACGAACCTCGTAGACGACTCGGAACGGTTCATCCAGATTTACTTGATGGCCAGTGTCAGGTAAGATGGTGGCAAACGCACTGGAATTGAGCCTTCTCGAACCGTTACGAAGCCGTTTCGATAGGTGTTCACGAATTCTCTCCGATAACCGCCTTGTTTTTTCATCGTAACCAACTTGACAACAACAGGTGAGAGAGTAGATACAGAAGAACGAAGAGAACTCGGGCAAATTATCTTTAAGGCGTGGTACCAGTACCGGGCAAGTGTCGAACAGTACGTCAAATCCTACTTTCCAGTAAGCATCCTCGATCATGCTCGAAAATATACGGCCAGTTATTTCACTGTTAAACTCAGTCTTATATGATGCATAGGCTTTACCCCCATGTTTGAAAGGGTTCACGTTTCGTACTGATATGTGAATTTTTATCTATCGATCTCTCAGGGCTTCCATTTTCACCGAGTGTTCCTCAAATATACGTAACTTCTTCCTGGAGAGTGTCCGGTGTGCAGATCTTATGCACCCTATTTACCAAACAATGCACCAAATTTCTTCTGTGCTACAACGAAGAGGAAACTGTGAAAATGTGTGCATTGGCTCGCCCAAGACTTTTCTATGAATTGGTCCTTGGATCGTTCCATCCGATCGACGGAGCAACGCGAATTCTATGAATAAGAGCTACCCATGATTTTCTACCTCGGTGTGCTATTACTGAGCTCAATAAATATGATCTGGCGATCATCATCGTTTAGAATGAGAGAAAATGTCCACGTAGAGCTTGCAGTCAGTTATGATGTGATTGGGTTCAGTGGCTTCTAGTTCGACCATAGGTATATTCGCGAGCAGCGGACCAAGAGGTGAACCCACTGCTACCCCATCATTCTCCCAGCATAACTCTGCAGCAAACTGAATTTAAACATTATAGGTGGGAAACACTAAAAGTTAGCGCATCATGGCAACCTCTCACTTCTCGACATTTAAAGTGGACCGAGTCTGACTGACCAGAAGGGCCAGACCCAACGTGACCAGAATAAGCGAGGTAGTCCGTAGGCAATTTTTTGTTGGTAAGAATCAGTGAATGTAGGCATGTAGAACGTTCTTCAATAAGAGATAGGCTGCGCTGTGGTTTTATACAGTTAACATTCAAGTGGGGGGCCAGTTTACGTCAGAGAGATCCCAAGTTAGAGACGCCTGCCCGAATCCTAAGAGTACGAGCCCTAATTTTTCTTTCCACGCACGAGTCGAGCGGCCTCTAAAACTTCAGCGATTAATCCAAAACCAACCGTACTGTCACAACCTTAGGGCAACATTGAATTTAAAGAGAGTGAGGTAAATACCGAAGGGTTTAGAAGAGAGAAAGCTATTTAGTGAGTGCAACGGCACCATAGCATTAGCATAATCTAAACTGGTAACTCCCACAATATAAGATGTCGTGCCTGAATTGTGTAAGTACCGTAGCCAGAACTCCATTAGTTCCCTCATGTTTAAACCGAACAGTCGGACAAGTCGGAGAAAACACGAAGAAAGATAAACAAAACTGACCAAACCACTGAAAACAAGCCAGCTTGAACGAACCTGGCAGATCCGTGTAAACTTGATATAGCGAACTGAATGGACCAAATCCAACACGGGTTCCAGCAGCCACACGTACTGAATAGCAGGCGTTCGGATCGAGAACTTCAAAAATGAATTGCTTCGATTCAGCGCCGATCTGCTGCTTGTGGAGGCGAAGCGACTCGTCCGGTTCATCCTGTTCATTGGCTCCACAACGATACAACTGTAATGCAAACATGAAGGTAAATATTTTCACAGCCGTGAAACAGTTCTCCTTGAGAAGCACCATTGTGGACCGGAATTACTGGGTTAAAATCAAGTAACATAACGGTACAGCGAAATACACATATATGGCAGAAATTTCGGAACAATCAACTACCTGGAAACCGTAAAAACAGGATTTTCTTTGTGATCCCATTAAACATCCCACCACTGGTTAAAAATACGAACTGGGAAAGAAGGGAAAATTCCGATTCGTGCAAGTTTTCGACCAACAGGGCCTGCCATCACACGAGTCATAATACTAGTACGATTTCATACAAGGTGACATGAACCTACACGAATGACTAACAAGTCAGACTAGAAAGAATCAGATTTATAGACTGCTAAAAAAACGCTAAGTATTTCGAATTTTTAACTTTTGAACTACAAAGTAACTGCTGTCATATTCCGTCTGAGAGTCGCATACTATCAGTGCCCGAAAAAAAAAACAGAAGTGGCCAAGAGAACGGGGGCTTGAACCTGCAATGCATGCAGCAGCGTAACCACTGAGATATAGCGACATGCATTAGGCGGCAACATTGCAAATGTGTCCGGTCATCTGAACAAAAGGATAAATCACAACAATCTAGCCTGTGACAGGAAAACATGATTCTGTTTCATGTGACAACGAAAATAAAATATAAAACCAATATAGCATACCTTCCGAGGCACTAACTTTCCCGAAACTATACGAGAAAATTTTCAGAGCACGGAATGAGGTCATTCCTCTGAGAAAACTTTACGGCAGTCGTGTAAGACCCTAACCAACATGATAACGCATTGATCTCGTAGTAAGTCACTTCAGTGAAAGGATCCGTTCGTTAGCAATCTTCACACATCGCTCTGGAAAGCCGAAATCGGATCTACATCCGAATAAACATCGTAGCACAGCTTATTCAACAACAAGTATGTTCCATGAATCTAAACAAAACGAAGCCAATAAATTAGTTGAAACAAAGGACGATGTGTTTCAGACATGACCTCTCGTGAGTGTGAGTGAGCAAAGGATGACGGAGATTTTCCTTTGAAATCTCAGTACCTGGAACCGCCGAGTCGAGTGACGTGATTGTAGTATGGACCAAAGGCCCTTCCACACAGAACCAGAAGGAGCAAACCACTTTTGATAAGCTTTTTGGCGATTTTAAAAACAGTGATAAACTGGATAGCATTACTTAAAATATGAGCCTCCCGATACTGTCATGCTTTACTTCGTCTTCAACCTAGGCAACCTGTGGGTAGAATAAAATTCCGCTGCTCGACAGCCCATGAGTTAGAATATTCGTTATTCGGCTTGTATCCGGACCTGGGCACACTGACAATATTCTAATCTGCGCGGAGTCATACCGATGTACAGCAGAAAATACTGGTCCAATTTATTCTAACTTGTAGTCCGAATGAGAAGTAGATATTAGTATTTATTATGGTGGTGGCCGACGATGGATGCGTAATCGACACAATAGGCTACTGCCTACGGTCAATTAATAGTATACTTCCTTACAGATGGTTTACAGTTGTTTACTCTACCAAGAGCAACCTCGCTGAGACATAAGTATGAAATATCAGCGCATGATTATTTTAACGGTTTTCACAAAACAGTTATGATCAACGTGACACATTCACACTGTTCTTTCTCATAAGAAGAAACGCCTCTACAGAAAGTTTTTTGCTCACTCTGGAAGCTTTTTCCTGTTGGGCAGAGTACTGAATCACACTACACAGCAAAAATGGTAGAAGAAATGCATGTAATGATAAAACAATTCTTTTCCAGTTTTGTACCGTACACTACTTTTTTTCATACCATGTTTCAGTGTTTTCACATTGTCCAAAAAGTATACACAGAGGGACAACGTCGTAAGTAAAACAAAACTTCAACCAATGCATCCGGCTTGCAGTCGTGACCTTCAGAGCGTTTGGCGGGTGACAGGCGGTGTCTTTGGGATTCACTTACGTGTAGGTGATACCAATTAATTACACCGTACTGTATAGTTATATTAAGCCACCTACTTCAGCTGATTAATGAGCAAGTATCGGAGCTACTCAGATCAAATTGCAGGGACCATCGCATCTGAGAGAATGCCAACATTTTTCCACAATGAGTTTGCAAAACAATTTGCGACGTGACCTACTTACTAATACTAACCAGTGTCCTATCTGGCCAAACGACATTCACCACATGACCGGTTCAGTCAATGAGTTCGAAGCATTGCTACATCACTGTGAGTTCGTAATGTTGAGGTTAACCTGAAATTCCAGCTGATTCCCATTTGTGAATGTATGCCGCGCCGTGCAACCTAATTCTTCAACCTTTCCGTCCTTATCTGTGTCTGGCAACCGTATCAGAATGCCGATCTAGAGCGCAGTACAATATACTTCCAGTAAAACAGTGCGCCGTGGCGGCTGGCACATTCCAGGTAACGGTTGGGTTGAACCGGACGATGTCATCATCATTCACGCCAGACAGGCTAATGAAGATCTGAAAAACTACAATCTCCGGGATCCCCATTTTATGTGCTGAAATAAGACTTGAGTCCAGTCTGAGAAAATCGACACCATTAGCTGCTCTTTTTGCGGGCTTCTGAACCAAAAACCTCTGTCGAGGACTCCAGGTCAGAGAGCTTTGGCAGTGTCTACACTCACATAAAAACGTGGCATGCAAACAACACAAATCTCACAGGGCATCCTTCACCACATAGGATAAATCGGGCAGTCCTATTTATACACCCATAATTATGGATAGAGGAAAACTAAGTTCTCCAGTTTAGGTCTTAGACGATCTTCAAGCCCAATTTTTAGTTGTACTTCTTCCACTTGACTGGCAGCAGACATACTCCACACCCTAGTCTCATTGTCTGGTCACTCAGTTGTCAACGCAGAAGGGTGCGATTAGGACTTGGAACATACGCACGTTATCCCACCAAGGCAGAACCGGAAGGCCGAGACGTCGCACCGCATAAACTGTGATGAAAAAGAACTTCTATAAGATATCTGTTGCGGAACTGAGTGGCACAACGCTTGTGGACCGAGATGAGGCCGGAAGACAGGTGTCTAATAGGTTTTCTACTGGAAAGGCTATCCAACGGGTTTCCGGAGACAAGGTGTCTGTTTTGCATTTGCTGATCGCATTAATTCACTGATAATCAAACGAGTAAATGGTGTCAACTCTTGAAGTACATCTATGTCTCTGCATCTGCGACCTGCTTGAGACGAGCCTGCTACTGCGAATAATTTTTATGGTCCGACCGTATACTAAACAAACAAACACTAAGTATCGGTTCTGTGATCAGCACTCTGCAGTAACCCGCTCGATACCAATCATCACTCGACTGTATCCTTCGACAGATTTCAGTGTGTAGCTGCCACAAACATTTGACGTTTCTCATCAAACCGAACAGAAGTAGCACAAAAGGTCGGGTCTCTAAAACTTCGCAAGGCGTTCGACTCAGAGGAACCCACACCAATCCACTTCAAAGATGGCAGCGTTGCTCGATCAGGAACCTGACCGTAAAATTTAGGACTAGGACAACACCTTGTCAGATTGAGGCTCCACCAAAATCACCAGTTTTCAAGAAAAGTCAGCGCTGTCGAGAACCAGATTACCAGATCGAGAAAACCAGAACAGTGGTCTGAGTGCCACTACGCAATCTCAATTTATTGGAAAAAACACCACTATCTATATGGAGGCACAACAGTGTTTACGACTACTGTTGAGCGACAAATGTTTCGCGTTTTGGTTGGCACGTTAGCTGCTACGTTCCATCACCCGGACTCAAGCGACGTGACTGGGTTAACCCTCATCCGCGTTAAAACAACTTGTTTTAATCAATACCTCTTAAAAACAAACTTGACGCAGCAAGTGATCGCTGTTTCTGACTGGTTGGCGCCGATCGGTCACAATTCCAACTGGAGAAGCTTGCGCACGAGATAAGGAAGTAGCTCCAGCCAAATCAGCAACATACGGAGCGATCTTTGGTAGATATATCTGATACCAGTCCTACTGAAGATACCTACCGTTGTAGCCTTTTCGAAGTCGGTTAAAACCGTTGAAAAACATATTCACCTAAAACGGACTTGGTTCCGTTGTCGACACAGCTGCGTTGACAAGATGATTAAACTCTGCCAGTCTCCGGAGCACATCCATCTCTTTTAGGACATTCGATATAGGTGGCAGGAATATATCGAAATTAATCCGTGTGGAAGTGTGCCTTAAACGACGCTATCATACTGAAGACATTTAGCACTCGATCTCACGAGCAATGAGGACAGTCTAATGAAGTTCAAGAATACTTCAGCATCACAGGTGTCACAGCACAAGCTCACACGGCGTCCACATTCACTATTGTTGGCACAGTTACCTAGGGTAGCGTTCAGATCGACTACAGGGAAAAACGACTACTCAACAGTCACCGACTTCCAAAAATAGGTTGAGCTGAACTGCCACAAAGGCTGCACAAGAGGTCCTCAACAGAGAGACGGTACCAATTCATCGCATCAGCATGCAATTCCCTTTGGAAAGCCACAGAATACTGTCAGTGGATAAACAGAACACAGTACCGTGTTCCAGGTGGAAATACAGTTTTGGAAACAACCATATCAAAAAAGCTGAAGGCAATGTGGTCGGGACCAGCTGAACTGTTCCTTCAATTATTCAGCCCAATTGCCAAGTCGGCGCACCGAGGACTACAAGTCCAACAACGAAGTCAAGCGCAGGTGTGGATTAAACAGACCTCCAAGGAAAAGCAGACCAAACTTGAATTGAACCTAGTGAATGGTCACTTGCGTGAGGTCAGACTTAACACTTCAGGAAAAGTCGACTGACGAGGACTAGAAAGAAATGGGTAGTTTATATTCCATCCTCCTCCTCCTCAACATCACTAGCCACCGCTCCCCGTCACACTTAAATGGAACATGCTACATGAAGAAACGTTACTGAAAGGGTTGCAGAAATTTTTCTAATAGACAGCTGAGTGGAAGAACTAGGAATGATATGAATGCGGGCACGCCATTGACTGCGGTACGATACCACTTCCGACAGCACCTCTAATCAGCGATTTGGGTGATCACGAGAGCCCCAGCCAGGTAAGCAACACCTACCCACTTTGCCAAATGGAACAATCAGTCTTCATACTTCGTGACCACGTTGTTGCTTCACCACCACGCGGTTTTACCCAATTGTTGGTGGCCTCAGTATGTAGTGCCCCGGTATGGCAAACGATCAGCTGGCATGCGGAATACGTGACCCAACCACCAGAACGTGGTTAGTTGACCAACTGATCGTGCATCCAGAGCGTTACGGAATACGCGTCAACGAACGGCCGTTTGGCTCACCCGATCAGTCCACCAATTGTGGGCTAGTTGGCGGAGACAGCGATGGTCAAAAACAGCAAGTTGGTTGGAATCTTCATCGCGAACGGGCCACGTTTCCAACCCATGCGGCAAAACAGAACGCACATCAGCATTGTATATCCTTTCTTTCAGCGACAAGTGGGTGATTTTCCAAAGCTATAGATGACGTAGTTTGGCAAGAACTATTCGTGCTTTTGTTATCCCCGTCGATATCGCAGTACTACGCAATTATGCGAAACTGTCCATTTGCGATGAGGAAAGTAGGAGTGGGGTGCCCCAGTCTTGAAGAATCACTTTGGACTTCGAAGGTGCTAAGTGCATTCCATACAGACCAGCCCGAGCACTCACCTTGTTCAACATGGTCCGCGTGTCATCCGTAGAGTAGCTAAATACGACAATGTCATCCGCACACTCCAGGTCGATCGTCTTAGCGTCCGGAACAAGCTCAACACCAAGTTCACTGGATTCTTCAAGCGCACCTTTCAGAATGTTGTCCATGAAAACACTGAAAAGGAATGAGGAGTGCAGACATCCCTGACGAACACCAGTGGAAATGATGAACGCCCGAGACAGCTGTCCATAAACCCTCACTGTGCTTGCAAAGGGAACATACAGTGATCTCAAGAGATTCAAGCATATCCTCGTTAGTCTCTTGCGACGAAGGCAGTTTCAGATAAAGTTACGAGCAACCGATTCGAAAGCAGTCATCAGATCCATAAACACCACGACCTTCGGCTGCTTGCAAGAGTGCCGATGATCCAAGATCCATCACAGTGTAAGAATGTGATCAACACATTCTCGACCGGATCGGATTGTTTTCTGTTCCTCATGTATCCGACTTTCTCTGGGCTTAAAGAGCCGACGTAATATAAGGCCAGTGAGCAGCGTGGAGGCAACAACCACTAGGCTGGTGGCTCTGTGGTTGCCACATAAATTTCGAGTCCCCATTTTGAGAATGGGATTTACCGTCGACAAACACCAATCACGGGGTGTCTCTTCAGAATCCCGAACCGTTTGCGGGAGTTTCGCCAGTTTTGATATCAACTTCGCCCCATCATCATTGAAAAGAGGATAAAACAGATATAGCCCAGTAGCTCGGTTGCGCTTCAACGACTTAAGCTCCATAGTCACTTCTGCTTCCCACAGACGGTAATCTGGAACGCAGTAACTGATCACTTGGGTCAGGTAGCTAAAACGCTTCTCAAAGTATTCGGCCCACTTGTCAAGTCGGCGCGATTGGCTGGTGATAAATGAACCATCTTTTTCACATATGCTCTCACTTACATCGACTCGACAGTTAGCAAAACCACGGATCAAAGGGAACAGCCTTTTACCATTCCCACAAAAAGCTCGTTCCATCTCCCCGACCGTCCGACCGAGTGGTGCTCACGGTGTTTACACAAACTTTGGTCAGTTCGCCTCTGAGTCCTCCACGGTCATCACTGTATTCAGAGCCAGGTGGAATCTAGCGACGCTTGTTCATGGGGTTTATCGAGCCGACGGAAATCCAGCTCTGCCACAACTGCACAACCAATTCAAAACACACCTCTTCACAGCAAGCCTTCATAGCTGTTGCGATTTGTCTCAGTGTTCGTTAGGTTCCCTCATCTGACTCGAACTGGGCAACTTGTTCACAAATGCTTCCTAGTAAGCACTCCTTACACGCTCATTACGAGGGTGACAGTTGGGCAAACGACAAGACAAAACGGGCACGCACAGCAGCATGGCCCGAGTCCAGGTGGTTGTTGCAAAACGCACGACAGCATTCAACAGAGTGGTACCACCTGTAACCGGCTGCTATACGATCCACCTGTGCCCACGGCTGAGAAGCACAAACAGGTCTCTATGGAACACCATGTCTCTTCGTGCGTTGAAATGCGGTACTCGAAATATAAAGACCACGAGGTGCTCACAACTCTGACAGCCTTTCGCCACTGTCAATGCGTTGTGCTCGAACACCAAACACACTCTCCAAGCTATGCATCAAAACCACCGATAACGTCACCGCGGATGATAGAGTGTTTAGTCTGCTTCAGAGGATCAACGGGGGTGTCGTAGAGCACATCTTCGCTAGCATCCCAACAACCATTCCGTTGGAGCACACGCCAATATAGTGAATACACGGCACTCTTCTGATTTGCATCGACACACCTTAACCGACGTACTCGGTGTGGTAGCGCATGAGCGAACGATCACTGGGATCCAATCGAACAAATATTGCTCTATTCTGTAACTCAATACGATTCCCACACCAGCTTCATCACGGGATTCAGCTTCTGAATCACTAAAGACCCTGAGAGAGAAACGATTAAATCGACAGCTATCTAGAAATGAGCTCCAGGGAATAACGTGCTAAAATCGTAGAAACGCGTCTCCGACACGCAGCACACATCAACCCCCAAATTTGAGGCAGTACTTGCCAGAGCTACCTCGTCGGAGAGTGGGGACATTGAAGGCACCAATGTCTGCCAGTTGTCTGCCTTAAAAAACAACTATCACCCAAGGGCAAAAGGAAGGCAGAAAACCTGGAGGCTAAAATAGAAAGAGAAAGTAACAAAGGGCGAATACTGTCATTGTCAAGGGGACAATTCCCGGTCGTTTGTGCCGCGGAACGGGGTTGATTTGAGAAACCTCACCCTGAGTCCCTGCACCACAAATCTAACCTACGAAACAACGAGATACAGGGTTTTCTTGGGACACACTACCCACAACCAATGACCCAAGCGTCCGATCCACTTGGTAGTGAGGAAACTGCCTAGCCCGAAGGCTCAGTAAGTAACACATTATTGTCTGATTCTGATCACCGCTGCACGTGGTGGATGCAGTCGAATCTAGATCAGGATTCTGGACTATACCGGATGTTTTACGACCGTATTGGATAATATGCCGGCAGCCATGGTCAAACAGTGGGCGATCAGAGTGCTGTTTGTATCAACGTGCCTTTTCTAACCCTGTTCTTCCTGACTCGGTGGTCAGCAGGGTCACAACTATAAAAATTGTTCTGTCGTATGACCATAGGATCGTGCCTCCCTATCTAAGCACCCCCAAGTGGTCAGTAGTGCGATATACAACCTTGAGTGCCCCTACTTTTCGTCTGAATGCTCACCTTTAGCCTACATGACACGGTTGTACTTGGAAGGACCGAAGCTGTAGTTATCGTAGGCCTTCAGATCGACGCAGTGCACAAGTCTGATCACCAAACCAAGTTAGCAGAATAAGTCAAGGTTCACACAGAATACGAAAGGTGATTGAACCACAATTGGTGCAGCGTAACCCAGTTGCATTTACGTGTGCGGACGTCCTCTGATTTTTGTCAGTGACAGGTCAAATCGAGAAGAGATACCGCCAACCGTGTAGAGAAGCTAAAATAACAGGAAGCGATATTGCGACTTACCAAACAGTTCATCACTCGTTTATTCAAATTGGGCGCAAGAATATTAGTAGATATATACACATAATCAGTAGCCCCTCTGGGAATTCGAGTTTCCCGCTTACATAGCAAACTATAGGTGCCACCATGTTTCGAATTGGGTGACGCATACAGAAGGTGAGTAAGGACTATTTAAACATTCATGTAAGCACTCAAGGCAACTGGATTTAATGGTCAAGTTGCTTTTAAAAGCACTACGTTGAACGCCGTCAACAAAACTAACGTCGTGACAGTTTTTTTCTGATTCCCACCGGCTGATCCATTCCTCATCTCCTCGATGCCTCCAAATTAGTTACACTGCTCATGATCAGCCACATTTGCTTGACATCCAGTATTTTGTGGTAACGTTAGGTTTGTAATGGTTATCTGCCCCTTCTATAGTATAGCAGAATTTACCAGTATTCGGCGTCGAGCTGATATTCCAAATTACAGGCAACAAACAGCACCATAAAAAGCACACACATCGATCTACTAAACAAAATTAGTTCGTAAGAGTAAATTATGAAAATGCGTCATATTCTGTTAACACTCAGATTATACTTCGCGAAACCATTTAAAAGATGACAGCTGAACGAACCAAACAACTGAGAAGATGAGTTGAGAATTAACGTAATACAATCAACAATTATGACGTAACAGTAGGATGGCAGTAATTTACAGGGTACTGGGCAGAACGCAAACTGGTTCATCGACGAGGTAGCAAACAGCACTGACATTACTATACATCCAGTATATGAACAATCTGGTGATATTATATGAACCTGTTGTAAGAAACGGTAAGCAAAAACTGACAGAAAACAAACAACCATAAGATTAGGCTCACCTCCAATTTATATCCGATAATCACACCTCCCGCGGCTGGTCCGTCTCTCCAACGGAGTGTGATGGACTGGTCAGTTGAGGAAGCATTCGTAATAACTGGTTGGCCAGGGACACTTTCTAGTGTTCGGATCAACAACCGCGTCAGAGGACCCTGAAGTTGATTATTTTCGAACGCCACAGAAATGTTGTATTGTGTATATGGTTGCAAACCTGTAATGATGAGGAGCTTTGAGATGGAGATAGGGGTTGGAGAATGTATAAAAACGAAAGAACTTTGAAGTCTCAAAGTTAATCACGAGCAAAATGTAATGAGGCAAAAATGAACAAATGCAGTATAGACATGGCTTTAGTGTCAAAGCACGAAACAGCTCACACACTTTGAGTGAACGTCCGATGACCAACGAATTGCTAGCGAACGCCATATGACTGAACACATGCTTGAACAAGACTAGCGGCACGGATTGTTGTGGATAACGAACCAACACTATCAGAATATCGCAGTCGATCCTCCAAGAGCAACACGCAAAACAGCATGAACGGAAAAAAAAACTAACGGCAAGGTAACGACGCTACGGCGCATGTATAAACTTCCCCCTGCGCTAATTTCAGGCGGTGGCAACTGTACAGAACACTGAGATGAAGAAGAGCATCAACGAATGGTTCCTACTGAACGGTCGCTTATGTAATGTCAGAATTGACACTTCAGACGACATCGGTCGAGGCAGAACAGGAAAAGTTGAAAAGATATCCTATCAAAATATACTCAAACAAACGACAGTTCATATTTCATCAAAGACGTTGTCTACGACGTCCTCTTGGACCTCCTGAAGCAAGCGAAGCATTCAAATACCACTGTGCACACCACTAACGTGAACGCATAAATTGGCCAGCTAACTCAAGAAGAAAAGCGGACAGGTGCCGTAGATGGTAATAGAGTGCAACGCGCTGACAATGGCGGTCAGCTATCGCAGTTATGCGTACCTCATGGACTCTGCATATGGAGTTGTGCAGTTCAGCACAAACGAAAGCAATTCGACACCTGGAGATTGCCTTGTGTAAACTAACTATGAACGCAAGTTGATCCCACCGCTGTCGGATACTAGTGGTGCCACTTCAATAAAGAATGCCGTCCACTTTGGAACCACCAAATTGACCCAGATCATACCACTGTTCGTGACCGCCTCGTTTCGTCATCTGCTAAGACAACAACTGCTCGTAAACACAACGTCCTCAGATGGAAATTGGACGACCAGGCTAGACGAAACACCCTCAAACAACATTATCAGTCTAAATATCCAGGTCACAGCAGTGTGGTGATCTAAACGACCACTGGACACAAAGCCCAACTGCCACGCGAAACTCTTGTACAGAAGTCTGTTCCAGAGGAACACCGCAGATACGGCAAGAGTGGATCTACACGGAATCGGAAGAGGCTGTGAACAAACGCCGATTGACTTCTGGACTCTAAATAAGACAGGGACGCCACGAAGTGAAACGCAAACTTACAAATAGTATGCATAAGGATCATGAGGCTCACGTCTATAAGAAAGTCAGAGACAGAGAAGACATTTCTACTCCTGATTCGTTGTTGCACTGACCGTCAACAGCGTTAGTGAAATTTCATGTGAAAAGATAGCTCGCGAAATTACAACTCCTCCAGGCGACCTGACGGATGGACTGAGCACTTGAAGAAACAGTTCAACTAACTCGTGTGTAGCTCATTCCATTGTGGACAATGGAGGCAATGTGTGGCAACGACGTTCGCGACGATGCACTATCGGAAAACGAAGTGGACTTGGGGTTCCAATCGTTGAGCTTTAATACAGTTACAGCTACAAACCAACCTCCCCAAGCTGTTTTCAAAAATAATGATGAGATTACTGTCTGAACTGGTCATACTGCTTTGTTCCACAAGAGAAATTGTATAGGACCCTCAAGACTGTTGCTTGTTAACCGTTATTCATCTGTTAGAGGAGGTGCCAGAACACCATGTGACAACCACCGAGGAATGAGTCTTGTCTTTACTCTAACAAGAAGTGCCCACGCATCACATAATCCAGTGGCTTCCTAAAAGCAACAACATGAGCACGCTTCCGGCCCATTCGCACGTGTACAACCATATCTTCAATTTGCGACAGATATCGGGGCACTTTCACTCTTTCCATCAGCCAATGGTTCTTATACTCTGAACTTAAGGGCTGCATTTGACTCGGACGCCCGACACACTGTCTCACGTTGTCTTCATTACAGCGGAACTTTAGTGAAGTATGTCGATTTGTCTGACCACTCTGAATGCGCAGTGCACATTTGTGAGCAACCACCTTGAGCGTTCTCCACCCCACGTGGTGTTCGACAATGTGCTCATCTCCCCTCCGTTTTCAAATTCGCGACAGACGCTATTCTGCAAAGAACAGTCGGAAGTTCCGAGGACCTCGGAATGGAGCACGTAGTGGCCACGTAGTAAGCTGATTGATATTATGTACGCGGAAGACATTGCTTCACTTAGCTCTTCTTATTCAGATAACATGCATAACATGATGAACCGAATAAATCATATGGCCGGTCTGTATGGTATGCACTTTGCATCTACAAAGTGTAAGATGTTGTCACAAGATTCGGTTGGCACTGGTCCTTTCTTTGCTACTGCAAGCAGGTCACTGCAGACTGTAGATCGTTACATCCACTTGAGTACTGTCCTCTAATCAATCCGTAACATTGCTGACCAGGTGTCCACGAGAAGATCGAAAGCACGTAGGGCAGTCACTAATCTTCGTCACTTGTGGCACCACAAAGACCCACCCACCCACTCGTCGATTAAATACATGGTGCGCCCAGTTTTGCTCTATGTGGATGATACATTCAGACTCCGATTATTCCGCCACCATTGTCTCTACCGGTTAGTTAGTATCAAACAGGCTGACTATGTAGGCAAAACGTTAGTCTGTTGGCACTTATTTGGGAAATATTCAAGTTTGTGACGGATAACTGAGATGGCAAAAATGTGCAGTTCTCGTTGGTTGGATGATATGCTCTGTGTATCAACGGTGTCTGCCGCATCCTATATTGCTTAGTGTGGTTGGGAGAGAGCATATGACATGATCACACGCTACGAATGTCTTGAATGTTCCATTGAGCAGGGCTCGTAGATTCTCTCTATCTGGCTGAGGTATTTTCGACCATCTACAGCGCTGGCTGGAAGCACTCTCTGACACGGCACTGGGTCGCAATCAGCGGCGAGCATACGTGTAAAAGGTTAACGATTATCGTTTTTTCCCATTTCTGCATCACATAGTTTCATTCAGGGAGTCACAACACGAGTGTCACTGACATCCATACTTTGCCATATCACACAGCGTTCCCAACCGAAGGTTTCCACTGTCCATCATGTTTCGAACCTAACCCATACACATACAACAATGCTGCCGCCTCCAGCTTAACTTAGCACTTGCAAACAATGCATGGCACCACTATCGTAGACAGTAATATATCAGTGGTTCACACTGGGGTTTAACTGCCACAAAACCATGAAGGAAAAGCAAACCCTGTCTAGGGAGGGAGAAGGAAAAAAGGGGACAAGAGGGGACCTAACTGTTTAAAAATAGCTACTTCTATATTCAAACATTCAACATCAAGGTGCTTACATCTTGTATTCAAACAAACAAGCTGTAAGTGAAAGTAAGACATGCGATAACAAGTCGTAGGTTGAAGTTCGTAAGTTGCGTTCAGATCAACAGAGCATGTGAGACTAGAGCAGAGTTTGTCCATCCCGAAGACACATTGGTGAGCTTCGTCACTATTAACATGGTGTTCGCACCACACACCACTAATGCTTCGGAGGTACAGACTATGAATATCCTACGCGAGAACGAGCCATGTTTTATAACCGCACCCGGCTTTCCACAAGAAGACTGAAATCGGGCCGGCGTCGCAGGTGACGAAAGTTGGCTAGCACCGCTTGAGTCTAAGCTGTGACATTTAAGATCCCATCAAAAAACCCATCAGTAGTGAAGAAGTTCCTAAGGTATATAAATTTCTCGAGTGGGGCTTATCGCACAGAATGGGAACGGACGCAGTCCTGCCATTCTTGAGAGGATACCTTACACTTGGAAGTTACACAAATAATACCAAACAGGTAAGATGAAACCTCTAAACAGGCCAACATCAGTTCTCAGATTAGCTCAAGTACCGTGAAATAGCTTACCGAAGAGAACTGCAGTCTACTACGAGTGCTAAAGCTTACGCGCGGGCGAGCTGGTACTGGATGCATGTTAAAAAAAGGTATACTACACATTCAGTTGAGCGAAGCATTACCAAATCGTTTTAATTCAGTCACGAACAAGGTGCACGTCAAGACCATTAAGTAACCAAATAGGAAAGACACCAGGAGATCACAAAACGAAAATTTGAGCACAGAGAAATAGAAGGCAGCTTACTTGATTTGCTTCCGGGATAACTGACTGCGTCTGTCGACTGATCAACTGATTAGGCTCGACGGTCGAAGTATACACTACGTAGTTGCTCTTAGGTCCTCGCAAAAGCGATTGAAGGCGATTCCCAGCATTGCCACACTCGAAAGAAACATTGAGCAACAATTTGGAGTGGTCGGACCGAAGGACAACAGAGGTACGAGACACGTTTTGCACCGACAACAGAGGTTGTACCTCCGGTCTGCCATGTGAAGTAAGCGCATGCACCGGTTTTGACAATGCCCCCCAACCGACATTGTTTAGGGCGCGAATGAGTAAATGATAACACTTGTACGGTTCTAGGCCGGCAAAAATCAACGACCGTTCTGGAACGGAAACATTTTGCTGCCTGATAAGTTTGTCTCTAAAAAAGAAGCAAAAAATGCGTGAAACAATGTGTCTGAAAACAAATCTCGGAAAATCTACCCAGGTTACACGTAGATATGCCAATCAAGGAACCTCTCTCTCTCTCTCGCTCTATATATATATATATATATATATATAGTTATGTTGCGTTTGTACATATATATATATACATATATATATATATACGCTCATATGGGTACATATATAAACAGGTATACGTATGTGCATACATACAGATATAGATATATACATATGTGCATGTGTGCAAAAACGAATTAGCAATGAGACGAGCCAACTCTAGACCACAATTCTAAAACCAACGCGCAAGCACAAATCATGAAGTCAACGAGAATCAAGCTAGTGATCACTCGGGCAAGGACGAAAGGAGAACGGCTTGCAATGAAAGCTCTCTAATCGTGGAATTCATTTACTTTACCCGGGAACAAAAACAGCCACAATCCCAGCATCGTTGACGCTGAGACGGAAGACCAACGAGGACAGACCGACAGGCAGAACAACCTGATTTCGGTATTCATCTAGTCGGTTGGTAACGGGTCTTAGTGTGGGCTTGAGGCGTTACAGTAAGTCGTTCATTAAGCAGCGTGTCTTTCTTAGTTATGATATATATATATAGTATTATTCTATGTAAATGACATTTTCTGCTACTTTGGCGTGGTGGTCAGGCTTTTGTGCTGCTTTGATCTGGCGGATAAAGCTGACTAGGACATCCGTCCTTGCAGGGTTAAACATGTCAGATTGGCCAAAGGGAAGCAGCCGGACTAAACGCAGATGTGTTCGCTGTGGATGAGGCCGGTGTGTTGTGGTATGGTTCGGCCTGATATTTGTTCTTGCCTGGTCTGGTTTTGTTGTTGTGACTTATTTGCCTTCGCAGTCACATTGGTCTTAATGTGTGTTGAATTTTTAGGTGCATAATTCTCGAACCTCTGCGCAGCTAGAGCAACTCTGGCGTTGCTCGTGGTCTACGTTGTTGCGGTTGTGTGTGTACATGTGTAGGTCACTCGTTGCCTGCGCCACACTTTCATGATGTCTTCTGGCTGGATGCAAGGACAGCCGGTGTCCGCGTTAATCACTGCTTTCGTAGACTGGATAGATGGACCGATCATCGCCTTGAGCGAATCGGAAAACCCTTTGTGTTGTCAACGATCTGCGAAACCCTGCATCCGCTCTCCCTGCTTCCTCCACCAGTTTACCTTAGTTCCACGAACACGCTCGGTTAGTTGACGGCGAACACTTCGGAGTGTCGCTCTCTTGTCTTCGTTGTCCAGGTCTGCTGTGGAAGCAGCAAACGCCCCATTCTCCTATCGTACCAAGCTGGAGATAGCTACGTTGTTGTCGTTGAACCAGTCCGAACGTCTCCCATGCTCCACACCGATCGTCCCACTGGCTGCCGCCATGATATGTTCTTTGAGTTGTTGCCACATACCCTCGGGGGTAGTGGATACGGGAGTGTCGTGCAGACAAGCTGCAACTGCACGCTGAGGAGCAGCCTTCGTATCGCGGTTCTCCGGTCGTTTGACATCCAACTTGCGTACATGAATAAACAATTTGATCCTGACCAGCCTATGATCTGTGCTACATTCAGCGCCACGCACCACCCGCGTGGTACGTACTTTGCGAATGTCGCACTGCCGCACAATCATGTAGTCAAGCAAATACTGAAGACCGCTACGTGGATGAGCCCTTGCCGTGATGTCTCTCGCACCCAGCTGGAACCGAGTGCTTGTGGTAACCAGCTCGTGAGTAGCACACACGTGCAGCAGACGATCATCGTTCTGGTTGTCTGAGCCAACGCCGTGGAGTCGGGTTACTCCCGGCCAGGCTACCAAGTCGCGCCCAACTCGAGCGTTCAAGTTGCCCAGAACAAACAGTCGGTCACTAACCGGCGCCGACCGGATTGTAACGGTCACCTGGTAATAGAACTGGCTCTTTGTATCATCACCATGACACATGGTGGGACCATAAACACTAAAAAAACGTGGCAAACTTACCTCGACCGAGTCGCAGGAGAATCGACAAGATTCGAGGGCTGATTCCGCGGGGTTCGCCTGTCATCAAAGTATTGATGTGATCAGCGAATGCGCTCGAACACCATCTGTCGGGTAACCTATCCAATAGGAAGTGCACCCTGCGTCTGCTTCTCGGAGCTTAACTTGGTCTGTAAGCCTTGTCTCACTCAAAGCTGCTACGTCGCTTCCATATCGGCCAAGTTTCATAGTGATCTGTGCATTTCGCCTTTCCGGCTGTTCTGTGTTGATGCAACGACCCAGTAGCGTACGCACATTCCTTGTACCAATGGAAAGTGTCTTACGTCCCCGGAAGAGGATATGTGTTGGTTTTCGTGTTACTGTGACTCCAGTGAGCATTGTCCGCTTTGGGATTCGCGCTGACGGGATCGTCAGAAGAGGGTATAAGGGACGGCTTAGTAGTAGCATACTTTCGCCTATCCACCCTGCTGTATGCAGCAGATAGGACGACCCGGTTTATCCTGTGCGACGGCCGATGCAGTACAGTATTCAGTTTATGTTTTGATATCATGGTATAAGTAGGCTAACAATACTGTCAAGATGCCCAGACCTAGACAGGTGAGCAGTTAGGGCCCACAAACAAAGCCTGTAGCGCAAAGCAGCAGGTGACGCACGCAAACACAACAGCACCACCGCCTAAAACAGGCTCTACAGTCACATCCCAAGAGATTCAGCACACACACGGAGGAACAGCAATATTACACAGACAAACCTATCACACACTCAAAATCAGACCAGGAAAAAACGGACATCAAGCCGAACCAAACCAAAACACACGGTTATCAACCACAACGAACGTATTTGGTAGCATACGAAACCGCTGACTGTGAACAGCCTGCTGCAACAGACCTCCAAACCTTCACTTGCTGGCGACTAGGATTTGCCAGAGTTGCAGAAAGCGATCAGACAACTGCGCAATGGAAAAGCTGCAGGCGAGGATGGTTTGCCAGGTGAAATCCTGAAGAATAACGGACCGGTGCTGGAGCGCGCTCTGCTCCTGGTTTACTCCATCTGGGAGCACGAGGCGATGCCGCAAGGCTTCAAGGATGTCTTTATCGTACTTTTGTTCAAAAATGAGGGTAGTAAGTAATGTGTCGACGGCTATCGGGACATCAATCTTCTGAGCTGCGCTGGCAAGGTGCTTGCCAGGATCCTTCTGAACCGGCTAAATGTAAACGTTTTAGACGCAAATGTTTCTGAGGAGTAGTGTGGATTCTGGGCGAGTCGCAGTACGACCGACCTGGTGTTTGCTGCTCGACAGCTTCAGGAGAAGTGCCGGGAACGGAACTAGCCCCTGTATGCCCTCATCGTGGACTTTACCAAGGCTTTCGATTCTGTGAGCCACGAGGCGCTGTGGACGATGCTTGGTAAGCTTGGATGTCCAGGTAAGTTCGTCAGTATGATTAAGTTGTTGCATGTGGGCATGAAGGCGAAGATACAATCGTGTGGATCGACCTCTGATGATTTTGACATTGTCACTGGCGTGAAGTAGGGTTGCGTTCTAGCCCCAGCACTATTTAGTTTATAAGTGATTGCCATACTAACAGTTGCTTTTCAGGACTCTGTGGAGAACGGCGTTGGGGTTGAGTACTAGAATGATGAGTGCCTACACGATATTCAACGTTTCGGCGCGCCAACCTGGTTACATACTTCAACAATGCGCATGCTTCTGTTCGCGGATGAAAGCATGCTGCTCGCACACAGCGATGACGAACTTCAGTAACTGGCCACGGCTTTCGCGACCACGGCATCCAAGTTCAGACAGGATATTAACACAAGTTAGGTATTTTCTTTCTTTCAGCTCTCTCCGGGTGGTGGTATTGTTCTTGCACGTGAGCACGAAATTCGCATCAATGGTAAAGTTGTCGACAGCCCTGCAGACTTTTGCTACTTGGGTAGCATCTTGTTTGCCGATCTGACCATGCATCGTGAGTTGATGGCTCGTGTGGCGTGGGGAAGTGCTGCTTTCGAACATCTTGAAAGACGTGTCTGGTGGAACCACAGCCTGAAGACGGCCACTAAGCTGTTTGTTTACCGTTCAATGGTGCTGTCCATATTGCTGTACGACAGTTAAGCTTGGACATTGTGTCAACGGAACCTGAGCTATCTGAGCTCGTCCTATGTGCAATGTTTGAAGCGCACCTTGGGTATTCGGTGGTCCGGCATGGTTCCGAACACCGAGAAACTGAGGCGAGCGGAAATGGAAGCCATGTTGACGCCGAATTAGCTCCGTTAGCTAGGTAACGTCCGTCGGATAGATGATGGTCGTATTCCAAAACAGCCACTGAAGTCAGGTAAGCGAAATCCTGGTGTTCGACGACGGGGGTGTTACGCGGGTAAGTCTTTCGCGTTGTAACATCGACCTTAGGTCTTGGGAAGACTTGAATACGAATCGGACAGTCTGCAGGAATACGATCCGGACGGGCGTCCGCAACTTCAATGAACCGTGAACGGGAGCGCGCGGCACGCAAGGGAACCATCAATACCATGGGTCGCGGTGGTATGGTTATATGGCGTTGCGATGTGTGCGGCTGCGAATGTGTCGGCCGTTTGAGATTAGTAAATCATCTACGTATTCCTAGTACACCGTCGGCCAGGACACAACGAGTACGTTAGGGCCAAGTAGGTTATATTCGTTCCACCTTTTTTTCTTGTTCAAATTAACTAACGACTACCGTTGTTTGGAACTCACTCGCTCCGGTTTTCAGAAACCTGGATGTCTGTAACGTTCTACCTTTCCTTTTCTTTAGCATTATTGGTGTACTGTGTGGTGTATGTTTTGTTTGTTTTCCTCCAGTCCATGCTTGCATTTCGACTTTATTCCATATCCGCACTAGGGCGTACTAGCATGTACTCTTGCGTTATATCTTCACTATTTATCTTCTCAGTGTCGATTCTACCCTTGCAATCTCTCTGTTTATTTTTCGAGAGACAGGGTTTCCAGTTATGAGCTGGCCTATCAGTTGGCTAGCCAAAATTGGCCGGCTGGACACAAAGGCCCCACTGCACACCTCGCGGTCTTATTCCTTCGGGTTTACACCGGATACGTGGTGTGTGAATGGAACCAAAAGTGGTGTGGCGGAAGCCAATTGCAGTGATAGTTAAGCACATGCGTCCTTTGGCTTCGGTCATTGCGACAACCTAATCCGAACCGATAACCGCCAACCACACTGAGGATAACATGAAAACGTATGACGTTTGAGGTGGTAATCGGAATGAAACCTGAAATTCAGTCGACTAGAGCTATGTCTGCGTTCGACAGCGTATGGATTATCAGGAAAAGATCACAACCTGGCGGAGTCTGATTGTTTTCGCACCTGGGCAACTTACTGAACTAAACGATGAGGAGTATGCTGACAGAATCACTCAAGTCGGGCAGGTTAACGCGTCGAGACCAGACGACCTGCAAGATTTCGGTTTTCCAAGCTAGCAAGTGCAAGAGAAATGGCATCTTAACAACAATTATGAATTGTTGCATGCGGCTGGATAACACTTTTATCGAGCAGTCGGCGTTCGATTTGACTGTAACGTCATGTAGCACCATACTACAACAACCCATCTCACTTACTTTGTTGGACGATCCTCTTGTTTTCGAACAAACATGAGATTTGTTTCATCTGATACGCGTACCCATGGCAGTCTGTCATTAATAACGTCATCATCATAGACAGCAATACATCAGTGGTTCTCATTGATGGTTAACCATCACACAATCATAAAGGGACAAGCAAACCCGGTATAGGAGAGAAGAAAAAGGAAGACGACAGGAGAGGACCTAACTACAAAAATAGCTAAGATTATACACAAACGTTTAGCCTCACGGTGCTTACACCTTGCAAACAAACAATCGAGTTGTAAGGCGTCAGCAGCCCTGCGTCACTGAGTGCACTGAATCTGCCAAACAAGGACAATATTCACGCCAGTGAGCCTGACTAGCCAATACCTCACTTAACATTCTCGACCACCGACTACGTGAGTCGCAAGGTCCTCAGAATGAGAGGAGAATCTGAACTACAGTGACAAACCACTTCGTGAACGATTTCACGTCCACCTCACAATTCACGCCAGTCGGTCGCAGCATCGGCAGAGTGCTCGGTGTGGCAAGCGACTAGCTGGCATCGTTAGTACATGGCCTAACTAAGTATGTGCAAATATAAGGATTGAACAAAAGAACCCGTTTGACAATCACTACCAAACATCCGCTCCCTAACCTCCTCGTTGTTTGCTCGATCGTGCCACCCAATGCGAGCGACCGAACGCAGACATCAACAATCAAATACCCTAAGACGGCTCACGTCTCCCACCCTGAGCGACCAAGTTTCGTTGCGGTGTAGTAATACAGCCCATACTATAGTCATGTAAGTGTGAACCTTAAGCCTCGGACAGATGCCTTTTTGTCGCCAGATTCTTCAAGTTAGCGAATACCACCCTAGTCTCAGAGATACGCGCTTCTGTTTCACTCTCCACACCCCCGCTGCGACCACTGATGCACATTCCCAAGTATACAAACCGGTCAACAATCTCCATAACTTTGTTATCGAACATTAAATCTGCGTAATCACGACAATCTTCCAGAAGACCTTTTCACTCTGAAGCTGAAATCGCCTTCCGAAGTACTTGGCGGAACGTGAAATATCGTCTGGCGTTGCATGTGCTCCTTAAAAGTTGTCAAACAGCAACACCTTGTTGTCAGAATAATCAACGTCAGTCAGTCTTTCACCAGGCAAGAGGTCCACGCCGGTATCTTGTGAGTGCCAGAAACAATCCTCCATTATTTCGCCCATGACAAAATTGAACGGAAATGGTGAGAGTGGACAGCCTTGGCGTACGTCACTGCCGGTGCTGAAATTGTCAGACAATTCACCGTATACCCTAATTTCGGCTAAAGTATGCGGTTGAAGTGCTGACATTGTTTACGCAATTGAGCACCAAAGATGTGGGTTGGTCCACTGAATCGAACGCACGTTTACGGACGGGAAATACGGCAACTGATAACCGGCGGTACACATGGTGCTGCTCCAGAGTTTAGTGCTCAGAACAAAACCCTGCCTGCTCTACTCTATTGTTCACCACCCGAGCAGTGAGATAACGAAATACAATAAATGCTAGAACCCTAGAAATGACTGGGGTTAAAATAATTCCTCTGTGGTTTTCATAAGAGCCCCTGTATAAGGCAATTAGTTTCAAATGACCCTAGCAGAAAGGGATGTTCTCCGTCGTTTATACAAGTTGAAACAACTGAATGGAAACCCCTAATAACGCCTCCCCAACTTCCTTGAAAAGTGCCAGTACGAGATCACCTGGACCAGCAGCCCTATTACGCTTGAAGGCTGAAATTCAACTGGGGACCTGTTTTGGCCGGTGGTCCTGGACCTACCGACCAGAGTTCCACATTAACAGATTCCGGCCGTAACGCAGTAGAAGCAGGAGGCCAGTTAAATTGACCGCCAAAGTGTTCCGCCCAGCGCTCTAACCTTCTGGATTTACTGTAGATGAGTGTGCCAACTACCTAACTGATAGCTTCACTGACAGACCGTCGCCTGGGACCAGTGGCACGGATCAGCCTAGAGTTTGCCGGTGTTCCTTGAAGCGAAAACGGTTTCCACTCCCTTAACTTTTACCACCAACCAAGCCTCACCATCAGCCTTTAGGCTACGTTTCAGTTTCCTACGCACATCTCTTCTAGCCTTGTTATGTGAACTGCCAGGAGAGTTTTTCCGCCTGGCCCCTAACAACTCCAGGGACTCCTCCGAGATCAAGTTTGTTCAACCCGTGTACCACCGTGACGCATGCCGCAGCACCCGCCTCCCGAATGGCCTGTGAGATTTGGCTTCAGCAACTAGTAGGATCTTCGGAGTGCAAACTACTGAGACAGTTTCGTGAGCTGGTTTGTCAACTATGCTTTACCGATGATTTAGCCAGTTTCTCAACGGCCAGCCGTTGTTGTTGTCGGTGAGATGGTTGCCCAGCAAAAGTTAGAACGAAACGGTAACGTACCAACGCATGGTCTAAATCCACGTACGTGCTTCACTAAGAACGACAGTCTTGAATGGAACCCCATCACCTATAACCAACAGCTATGTGGTCTATCCGAGACCAGGCTTGATTCGAAGAAGGCGGGCGCGAATTGTGGCAATGAAGTGCACGATGCCTAAAACTAGCGCTGGTTAAAGATAGCTTGTGCTTAGCGCACGGCCGCAACAATAGTCCGCCACTATTTGAGCGATGTGACGCTATCCCAAACCTACCACCCAAATGATACTCGACTTTGCCAAGGGAACCGACCTAGACGTTCATATCTCCGGTTAGAACGACTGTCAGAGCCACGTGTCGATCGAAGGGGAACGGCCACATCCGAGTAAAGGGAGTCTTTGACGCGCACGTCACTACAGTAAGTAGGAGCGTAAACAGACACAATGAGTGGGTTTCTGAAATTCTTACATCTAGAGCTGGCCTTAACTGAACCTGCCAAGCAGACGAAACAAAGTCTACTGTTAACAGGAATCCAATCTACTACTGCGTCTGCGGCAGTCGTGTTGAGGATTACACTTACTCCAGCCTGACAGGTAACGGCGGACGCGGAGTCACCAGAGGTGTATAAACAGTATCGGGTAGACAATGCGGGTGTCGTTAGTACAAAGGTTGACTACTGTACTGGATCCTAGTCTCCAAGGTACAGCAGATATCCACATTCAACGCGTCTAACGTTCGTGCGATAGCGGCCTGCTGACCTATCTGTTTTAGAGTGTGAACGTTGAAGGCACCTCTATTAATTCGCATTCTAAGTCTATGCAAGGGCCGAGAGAGGCCTAAGGCTGAACGGCAAGAAATAGAGCTTACCGGCTCAGTGTTACTACGATAAGCTATAGCTGTTGTGGGAGATGTGGAATAATTATCAGAACTGGAGATCGGGAACAGCGTGAGAACTAAGTTTGGTGGAACAGTGGTGGAGGGGTCAGCAGTAAAGTTCTCGCCTATCCACCCTGCTGTGTGCAGCAGATAGGGCGACCCGGCTTATACTACGAGGCGGCCGGAGCAGTATGGAATTACTGGTGTTGTGATTATTTGTGGTTGTGTGAGAGCTGAGGTATTGCCAAGATGCCCAGACGTAGGCAGGAGGATGATTAGGGTTTTCAACCAGTTTTTGGCTGAAAAGCCTGTACCGCAAGGCAGCGGTACACTTTTCGGAAAAGGATGCCAACCTTCAACCTGGATGACCAGGAGACTGTGGCTTGTCAGACCACTAGCCATTGGCCCACCTGGCCTACCTGTAGTTACCACACCGTCCGGTTTAGCCCAATATGTCACTGAGATGCACAAGCTGTCACACCGCGTCAAGGTCTAGTCTCATTGTGACGGAGATCCTATAACAGATACGGTTACTTGTAGTAACACTGTTGCGGTACGTTGTATCTTACCACCTAGCCCCCGGTCTCCTTCACCCCTTGTTTAGATTTAGGATGCGAGTTGATACAGATGCCTTAAAGTTGAGATTATGAAACAAATATGTTAACAAACCACTCTTGCTCAGATGAAAGACTCGCTGAATGTTGACTTCTGCTGCAATACAGGGCCATAGTAGGCGCACCAAACTGAGAGAACTCGCACTGACTGCACAACCGCCGCCGCTATACTGGTAAATTTGGCTCCCGTTAACAGTGAATTGTGTGCCGTCCGTCTGAAAGATTCCAATAGGACCAGCTCTTGAAGCGAAATTTTCGGAAATCTTTTCACTGCGTTTACTTATACTCCCGCCGTTCACCCGGATCTGGCTACTCCCTTCAGATCGATACATATCTCAGACATGGTTGACTCCTTTGGTGAGGCCAATTCTCGTTTATGTAGCAGGTTTGGGGGTAGATTCACACAGCAAGGGTAACAACGAGCGGATATTTAAACTGTGCACCGAGCACAAGTCCTAGACATCGTATGCATCATTGCATCCGCCGGCGTCCTCACTCTCTGGATCAGACCTGGTTTTAGATAAGCCACCTAGCTGTGAGTTACAGGTGGCGTGGCTTTACTCAACATTCTTGACCTTATTGGGGCATGTGTCTAGATTCAGATTATTAATGTTGTCGCTTCACTGTCACTTTCACTAGGAAGCAGTTGGCTGTCGGGAAATTGGCCGGGTCGACGGCAAGGTACAGTGCCAAACCAGCCTAAAAGGTTTAGAAAGTCTAACTCTGAGAATCCAACCCGTTGCTGGGCCAAAATATCATGGGCAATTCATGACAGATGCTAAGGCATGCGGCACGGTGGTTTGTGGGTGAGCCGCAGCCCTTGGAGTTTAGATGCCAGAAGGAATATTCTCCCAGGAAGTTCGTATGAAAAATTTAGGAAAAGTAGTCACAAAAAGATGGGGTACAACTTAATTACTGAACATGAGGCTTAGTAAGCAGTGGACGTTAATAAAAAGAAAACTGCCTTTGCTCTCGAACATACTAACGGACACAGCAAGCCTATTCGTGCTACTGATCCAAGGTGCCTGTCCGTCAGTAAATCTATCGGTAAGGTGAGCGGCGGTTTAGACCATCAAGTATAACAACTAAAGGAACGATTTGGTTGGCCTCTTACCTCTACCGTGTTGCCGCCACGATCTGACAATGTAGTGTTGTGGCTGGTAGATTTGGAAACCCCTACGAAAGCGAAGTCTGCTATAGCATTCCAGCTCTCGGATGCAACGGGGATCCTGGCTTGAAGGACTTTGTATCGGCACTTTTCATAAAAGATAGAGAAGGATCAGCAAGCGGCTTAACTCAATTATTTTAACCTGTGTCAAAGATGGGATATATCCCACTATGCCGAGGACAATCGACAAGTCCCCACACTCAAGAAAGAGAGCAGAGACGATAGCGGAATTCAGACATTAATCCTAACCTATTCTGCTACCATAGTGGTAGGGTTTGTGAACGGAGTCGATCCAAAAGGCTATACTGATCAGGCACTAACATATCACACGAGCCAAACACAAGCAGTCAAACTGGAAGTGGTTACTCTTATGAAGTTGCATGTTGTACAACAGACTGGTAAGAAGTGCCCAAGTAGTGAAGTGCGATTCTATTGGTAAACAGCAGAAATATTTGTAAAGTTGGGGGCACAACGGTCTTTCGAACAAGGAAGGGGATAGAAATACCCTCGAACAAGAGAGTATTCTGATAATTCAGTGGATGAAAGTGACTGCCGGCGTATGGGCGAGACATTCCCGGCTTAATTCGAACGCTTGATGTGGTATCGAATGCACCAACTGCGTGGAGCAGCGGTCAGGATCAAGCATCAATGCACCTTCGGGCTAAGCAAGCCTCTTGCAACCAAGTGAGTGAGACTCTCAAGTCAGTGGCTGTTGGTAGGATCTCCTGTCGCCTTGCAGGTCGTACTTTTAAGTCATAAGATCCGGGTGGTGAACCTCAAGGCAGTTCCCTTCTGAAGCGTGAACAACCAAGTGTCACGAGTCATTGGTGCCCTGACAGACCACCTTGCCCATTTTCACTGTCTTTCATCTCTGCTTCAAGCATTTTTTCAAGCATAGATAGCTGGTAAAACAAAATAACGTCTTCAGTGTCCACATGCTCCGATAAACAGGTCAAAAAGCTGCCGAAGAGAGAAGTGTGGAAACACGAACCGCGACTTTACTATTCTAGCGTAAAGAGATGAATTTGATGGATAACGCTGTGGAACGAGGGCACACTGAGGACTACAAGTCCAACAACGAAGTCAAGCGCAGGTGTGGATTAAACAGACCTCCAAGGAAAAGCAGACCAAACTTGAATTGAACCTAGTGAATGGTCACTTGCGTGAGGTCAGACTTAACACTTCAGGAAAAGTCGACTGACGAGGACTAGAAAGAAATGGGTAGTTTATATTCCATCCTCCTCCTCCTCAACATCACTAGCCACCGCTCCCCGTCACACTTAAATGGAACATGCTACATGAAGAAACGTTACTGAAAGGGTTGCAGAAATTTTTCTAATAGACAGCTGAGTGGAAGAACTAGGAATGATATGAATGCGGGCACGCCATTGACTGCGGTACGATACCACTTCCGACAGCACCTCTAATCAGCGATTTGGGTGATCACGAGAGCCCCAGCCAGGTAAGCAACACCTACCCACTTTGCCAAATGGAACAATCAGTCTTCATACTTCGTGACCACGTTGTTACTTCACCACCACGCGGTTTTACCCAATTGTTGGTGGCCTCAGTATGTAGTGCCCCGGTATGGCAAACGATCAGCTGGCATGCGGAATACGTGACCCAACCACCAGAACGTGGTTAGTTGACCAACTGATCGTGCATCCAGAGCGTTACGGAATACGCGTCAACGAACGGCCGTTTGGCTCACCCGATCAGTCCACCAATTGTGGGCTAGTTGGCGGAGACAGCGATGGTCAAAAACAGCAAGTTGGTTGGAATCTTCATCGCGAACGGGCCACGTTTCCAACCCATGCGGCAAAACAGAACGCACATCAGCATTGTATATCCTTTCTTTCAGCGACAAGTGGGTGATTTTCCAAAGCTATAGATGACGTAGTTTGGCAAGAACTATTCGTGCTTTTGTTATCCCCGTCGATATCGCAGTACTACGCAATTATGCGAAACTGTCCATTTGCGATGAGGAAAGTAGGAGTGGGGTGCCCCAGTCTTGAAGAATCACTTTGGACTTCGAAGGTGCTAAGTGCATTCCATACAGACCAGCCCGAGCACTCACCTTGTTCAACATGGTCCGCGTGTCATCCGTAGAGTAGCTAAATACGACAATGTCATCCGCACACTCCAGGTCGATCGTCTTAGCGTCCGGAACAAGCTCAACACCAAGTTCACTGGATTCTTCAAGCGCACCTTTCAGAATGTTGTCCATGAAAACACTGAAAAGGAATGAGGAG
>QNGE01002503.1:0-112289 GCA_008508345.1 Paragonimus westermani | reverse complement strand
TGAGGATGAGCGGCAGCACTATATTACTTAAACCACCATTACTCGGTAGTAAGGCAGGGACACGGATTTTAACATCGAAGTAGCCGCGGGAGAAATACAAGATGAAGCGCTGACGTGCAGCGGGGCATGCAATGGTTCCTAACACATAAAGGAATCAAGCATTGTCGTCCGTGGCAACCGTGACGTTCTCGGATCAGTGTCGCACGCAGATAAGTGGATTTGTTTGTAGTCAGGTTGAAGCTCATAACCAATGTGTTGTCTTCCGCAATAAATAACCCTTGAGCCATCCGCGTTCTCGCTTCACAGCATCAGTTCTAACTGTTACCGGACCAGGCGGCCTACACGTATCCCTTCAACGGAGTGGACCTTGAGGTATTCCAGCTCGTCTGAGAAACGTTTTCTTCGAAAGGGCATGATCTACTTGCTGGCCACTCGTTCCATCTCGGACATACACACCGGATCTCCGTTTTCCGGACTCGATGAGCCTTGTGAACATCGCACACATTAGGAACCCCCACGTCATTGTCTAAAGTACAGCGAAATCAATTCACATAAGATGAGCCCACTACTTCAACCTCATCGGGTATAGACTATCGACCTGCTCAACCGGCAATTTATCAACGGCGTAAGTTGACTCTACAGGACTTGACTGTCAAATGTCACTCAGTGACTTAGCATCACACGGGGGTCATGCAGAGTACGACTCGAGAAATGACGGGGGCTATTTGGAAAATCGGGCTTGCGAACCACTCTGTCATCTACTAAGGTGGCATCCGAACCATCGCCCAAAACTGGATGCACCTGTGTGCAGCACGTTTCACTCACTGACCTTTGGACAGGTAGAAGTTGCACTACATTAAGCAGCCTCCTTGTTTGTCCTGGGCATACCTGTTGACATGTCATCATGCGTCAAAGCGTGGTGATACCCACCACGACCAGACCTTAGAAAATTGACGTAAGCTCCACATGACTTGGCCAGTTGATTGGCTTTCAGACAAAAAGAACACCACCTGTTGAGTCCAATTGTGTTGCGACGTTGTTCTGACGATTGCGCGACGAAGTGTTTACAAACTCGAGGTCGTGGTCATCTCTACACAGGGAACAACGGACCGGATGGTTATTCCAGTTGATGACTTTCACGCTAGCGTGGCATCTTGACCTCGTAACACCATTGGCACCCAAAGTGCTCGGAGTGATTGACTGCGAATCAGCCAACCTAACTATCTGGTCATATCCACCGCGGGCTGAAATATTCTTTTCTCAATAAAGGGTAATGAACCAGCGAAAGTCGGTTCGCTGCCGGAACTCGGTATGCTATCAGCCATATCAGCCCATTTGTACAGCAGGCCTCTGAGCAATCGTCCAATTAGTAGATCCATTCAACTCCCCGCCCCAGTTTTCTTCCGGGAGAAACTGGATGCCAGTTTGGCAAGACCACGTCGTAGACTGTTGAATGGCGTTCTTCGAGCTCTTCAAAAAACACCTGGGGGTTAGAGGAGGTTACTCCGCAGAAAGGCCACATGGGGAGCGCTGAGACCTTGACTTTTCTCTGGTGACGCACGCGGTTGGGAGGCAAATCTCTATTCTCGTGGGCTACCAGTAGGATTTTTGCCCACGCTTGTTGGGAGTGTTGACGGATCTCCCGCTTGCACCTGTTTCGTGAAGAGCGAAAGGAGTCAAGATCCTCCGGTCTACTCGTTAGCTTCTGCTTAGAAAATACACGAGAGCGCGCATTAAGAAGGCGGCGTATGTTCTGCCCGAGAAGGGGAATTCCACGGTTTTCGAGGAACGACTTCTCATCAGCTTTGTGAACGACATTTCTGAGTTCACTGACTCAAATGCGAGGCCGTGTGTATTTAAGAATTTTCTAATCGCGTTATAGTCTGCTTTCTGAATATTTCGGAGTGAAGTATTTGTCACAGCGTTTTTGGGTCAGTAACAGGTAAATTCAAAGACTAGTAGCATATAGTCAACCCGCCCAAACGGCGGTTCGATGACCATTCTGTCTTTCAGGTGAACTTCATTCGTGATAAACAGTTATAGCAGGGAAAGTGTCTGTCCTCGATGGTGTCTTGTAGATAGTTGAACGTGTTGTGTCCGGTCTTTCGCAAGAATCAATGTTGAAAAGGGTCTCGAGAACCCGCAGTCAGAATCCTCACGAGGAGCGGCCATATAGTTGGGTTTAAGTGCGTTGGAGTCAAACATAACAGGAAGATGGGAGAAATGCCGATTGGACGTGCGGCGATCTGGGACGGCGAGAATGGCCTCGTCGTCGGATGCACTACACGACGGCGAACAGTATATAGCACCAACAAGGAGAGTGTGACGACTAAAAAGTTGGAGTTTGATCTAAGGTGCGTCGCATTTCTCTGGGGAGGTACATTTTCTTACGGCAAATGAAACAGGGAACCCCTGGTCTGGGAAGACAGCTCAGCCTCCCATATGTCCATGGGAGAAGTCTGTTCGGTACGAAGAGTATCTAGTACCATGCAGTTCACTACCACTGATATCCGCGGGTCTCTGTTGAAGCGAGAACGTGAGGGCTAGTGTCGTGGACCAACTGTCTGAGTTCCAGTAGTTTGTTCAGGAGGCCCAGACAGTTAGTGTACACATACTTTAAGGCTAGATTCTCGTTCGGCTCTGTGCAGAATGAGACGTGAGAGCACGATGAAGAACATGGGATAGGAGTACTAGTAACGAGGGAATGTAAGTAGACGGTAGCATAGTTTCTTGAGCCCTCTTGGAGGATAGCGACTGGTTCTTCACAGCCTGAACGTATGTGAGCGTCGCCGTGGAACGCCTCGTCTGCTTCTGTTAGCCTGAGGTAGGTGGCTTCTGAGTCATCTTCACTTCCGAAATTTCTGGACGGCAATTAGCATTTTTTCACCCTTGAAAAGTTGAGTTGGATTTTAGATTAGAAGAGAAATTAGAACGAAATAACCCCAATCCAGCCGAGCGAAGAGTAGCTGAAATGATCCATATGTGAGCCTATTTTGCGGCTGGAGAATTTAGGAACAAAATAAGCTTTGGTGAACATTTTTGAGGTGGAATGATTGGAGTTCTAGAGGAAAAGCGGTGGTCCACATTACCTTCGGGAGCTACTCTCCCGAATATGTGGAGCTCCACATACAATCGGTCATCAAAGGGAACGGAGACAGCCGCCTCTTTTGTGGGTGCTTGGACTGATGCATTCAAGGACTTTGGTCATTCCTTGGGAGCTTGGTTGCAAAATCCCATATCACGTTAACATCTATGGTCGTCTTTGATGCGTGACATTTTCCTAACAAGCTGGGAGCGCATCTGTTGTTCCTGCACTGAACGATACCACGAGATTCTCTAGAGATTAGTACGACTTTTTTCACTCCAGCCGTTTGGTCTAATGCTTCCCCCGTTGCAATATTTTCAGGTTACTTCATATCAACCCCAAGCGATTTCTGGGTAGATTTATGGCAAGGTTTGCTTGCAGAACTGAGGTTTGCTGAGTCTGGAGTGAAATGGGTGTTTAACACCACTTTGGCTTGTTCTCTTGGAGAGGAGGTGGTCGCAAATCGTCCGCACAAAACAAGCATCCTCTCCCTGAGTGTCCTGTCTCTCAAACCCCTCACAGTCCCCTCAGTTTCAGCTACGGACAAAGCCAACGCCTTGCGAGCAACCGCCACGCCTGGGAGGGCGAACGTAATATACTGATATTTCGAATTCAGTTCTGACTTCATTCCAGGCGAAGCCTTCTTTGTTTTGACCAGAGCTTTTTCAACCGGGACCAGCTATAACGCGTTGGTATTCCTAGATGTATTGCAGCTATATCTACAGGTGTCTGCTCATTAAGGGTGGCAAGCAGTGGGGGGGGCATGGCCTCGGATGGAGTGCAGCTTTCACTTAAACAGAGTTGAGGCGGAAAAACAACGCTTTATTGATAAGCCTTCAAGACTTCGGCGCGGGATGCCGGCCGTGTTGACAGTCGTGGCATCATCAGACATGACAGGCTTTTTGAGTTGCATTATTTCTGGGCTTTCGTCAACCGTGAATTACCATCCAGTTTAAGCAGAGAATTGGACTCTGCGAAGGACACGAACTTCATAAACATTCAGAAACCTCGTGTTCAAGAGCTGTTATCCTCCTATCGGTGACTCAAAATCATCAACCGACCAACGTGTGATCAACGTTATCTACAGTAGTCGGCTGCTGAATAAACTCATTGGCTAGTCGGAGATATTCATTGGAGTACATCTGATGATCACAGGTCACAAAGCTGATGAGAAGTCGTTCCTCGAAAACCGTGGAATTCCCCTTCTCGGGCAGAACATACGCCGCCTTCTTAATGCGCGCTCTCGTGTATTTTCTAAGCAGAAGCTAACGAGTAGACCGGAGGATCTTGACTCCTTTCGCTCTTCACGAAACAGGTGCAAGCGGGAGATCCGTCAACACTCCCAACAAGCGTGGGCAAAAATCCTACTGGTAGCCCACGAGAATAGAGATTTGCCTCCCAACCGCGTGCGTCACCAGAGAAAAGTCAAGGTCTCAGCGCTCCCCATGTGGCCTTTCTGCGGAGTAACCTCCTCTAACCCCCAGGTGTTTTTTGAAGAGCTCGAAGAACGCCATTCAACAGTCTACGACGTGGTCTTGCCAAACTGGCATCCAGTTTCTCCCGGAAGAAAACTGGGGCGGGGAGTTGAATGGATCTACTAATTGGACGATTGCTCAGAGGCCTGCTGTACAAATGGGCTGATATGGCTGATAGCATACCGAGTTCCGGCAGCGAACCGACTTTCGCTGGTTCATCACCCTTTATTGAGAAAAGAATATTTCAGCCCGCGGTGGATATGACCAGATAGTTAGGTTGGCTGATTCGCAGTCAATCACTCCGAGCACTTTGGGTGCCAATGGTGTTACGAGGTCAAGATGCCACGCTAGCGTGAAAGTCATCAACTGGAATAACCATCCGGTCCGTTGTTCCCTGTGTAGAGATGACCACGACCTCGAGTTTGTAAACACTTCGTCGCGCAATCGTCAGAACAACGTCGCAACACAATTGGACTCAACAGGTGGTGTTCTTTTTGTCTGAAAGCCAATCAACTGGCCAAGTCATGTGGAGCTTACGTCAATTTTCTAAGGTCTGGTCGTGGTGGGTATCACCACGCTTTGACGCATGATGACATGTCAACAGGTATGCCCAGGACAAACAAGGAGGCTGCTTAATGTAGTGCAACTTCTACCTGTCCAAAGGTCAGTGAGTGAAACGTGCTGCACACAGGTGCATCCAGTTTTGGGCGATGGTTCGGATGCCACCTTAGTAGATGACAGAGTGGTTCGCAAGCCCGATTTTCCAAATAGCCCCCGTCATTTCTCGAGTCGTACTCTGCATGACCCCCGTGTGATGCTAAGTCACTGAGTGACATTTGACAGTCAAGTCCTGTAGAGTCAACTTACGCCGTTGATAAATTGCCGGTTGAGCAGGTCGATAGTCTATACCCGATGAGGTTGAAGTAGTGGGCTCATCTTATGTGAATTGATTTCGCTGTACTTTAGACAATGACGTGGGGGTTCCTAATGTGTGCGATGTTCACAAGGCTCATCGAGTCCGGAAAACGGAGATCCGGTGTGTATGTCCGAGATGGAACGAGTGGCCAGCAAGTAGATCATGCCCTTTCGAAGAAAACGTTTCTCAGACGAGCTGGAATACCTCAAGGTCCACTCCGTTGAAAGGATACGTGTAGGCCGCCTGGTCCGGTAACAGTTAGAACTGATGCTGTGAAGCGAGAACGCGGATGGCTCAAGGGTTATTTATTGCGGAAGACAACACATTGGTTATGAGCTTCAACCTGACTACAAACAAATCCACTTATCTGCGTGCGACACTGATCCGAGAACGTCACGGTTGCCACGGACGACAATGCTTGATTCCTTTATGTGTTAGGAACCATTGCATGCCCCGCTGCACGTCAGCGCTTCATCTTGTATTTCTCCCGCGGCTACTTCGATGTTAAAATCCGTGTCCCTGCCTTACTACCGAGTAATGGTGGTTTAAGTAATATAGTGCTGCCGCTCATCCTCAATACACTAATGGACGGCTTATTGTGTCTCAAGGGAAAGGTGAATGGTAACGCCCACAAAATCGACACAAAAACCTGTTATTTTACTATTGCCCGGCACGGCTGTAGAGCATACAGTTAAAATTACGACCAGACGTGAAGCCACATTGGTGTAAGACGTGTACCTGCACATATTCTGACGAGATTCTGTTTGGTGAATAGAGTGACCGCCGTGAGATGCGTGGTCTGTAAGCGATGTAGATGCAAACCATCTCTTTCTGGACCACGTGGGCAGCTAACGGCCTTAGTACCAATAAGTAGAGCGTTTGCTGGTAGGTATCCATTCCGCCGCACTAAAGTGGACTACTTTGATCTGTTCAAGGCCAAGGTAGGTTGAAGTAAACAAGCGGCACGGTTGTAGATTTAATTGCCTTCAGATTAGTGCTATCCGTTTGGAGGTAACCCACTCACTCCCGGTTGATTCATTCATGATGACACTTATTAGATTTGTGGGTAAACTAGGTGCTCCATATACCATATGTAGCTACAACGGCGCTAACTTCGTAGGAGCATATTCAGAGCTGAAAAGAGGGCTGAAAGCTCTGGATCGAAGTGGATTGCTGGTTGTTTACTACTTCATAAGGTTGACAGGCATCTTTTCCCACCTGAAGTCAGCCACCCAAGTGAGATATTGGAAAGATTGATAAGAACCATCCGGCGGGTACTTACTCCCGTCACTCACCATCAGGTTATGAGCAAGGGGGCGCTGCTTAGTTACGTTGTACAGTTGGGATGAATAATTGACAATCGTCCGCTCGCGCCTATCTACGAAGCTTCTCAAAGTCCGGGGGTACTAAGACCAAATGATTTTGATCTTAACCTAATTGAATTGGGGCTTCCTGGGCGGCGAAGTTTCATTGTTGGTGTGCTATGTCGAGAATTGGAAGCAAGCCCAATATCTCGCTTGCATGTCCTGAGGGCAGTGGTGACGCAAATAACTGCCTCGATTGCAAGCTTATCATGAGTGGTTTGCTGCCTCCCGTGAGCTGCATATATATTATTAGAGTTTTGATCTAGTCAGTATCCTTTGGAACCATACGTATCTTGATCCCCTTAGTCAGTTCTACGCGGTAGCAGAAACGCAGCAAGTAGGCCAGAAAATTTTCAACGGAACCCCTGTTATGTGGCACTTGAGTACCTACGCACTAACTGAACAGCTGAAACAACGCCATCACTACGCCCCTCAGAGTTTATTCGGCAGACTGATTTATTGTGTTGATTGCGTTGCTTCTGTTTCGCGTTCAAAACCGCCAATACAATGAATGAAGGAAGTTTCGAGACCACCGTTTGCAGTAAGCCTTCGTGTTACGCGATGAATTGAATCGATAGAATGCAGTCTGATCAACGTATTTGGTGTTAACTCTTAGATTATTCTCTTGTGAGAAACATGGACCGAACGCTTCCTCGAACAACGGCAGACGACTTATATGTAGCTTATCTGACCTTATTTATGACATTTGAAAATGCGGTGTGGACGTATACCTCGACAATGCTTTTGATCACATGACTTACGACCATTCTGATTAGGATGATTTGGCCAAACTGTTACATTTCTTTGGTTGGTTACTCATTCGAACCGTTGCTGTTGTTCGTGTTCCTACTGTCCAGGCTTTCTTTCATTATATAAAGCTGCCGATCTTTTCTTCGCTGCGGTTCTAACATCCTGGAATTGTTCAGAGAGAGCCGTGGCGGACTGCGTTGTCTTCACTTGATCGCAGTGTGTATTACAACCATTTTGTACCTTCTCTCAATATTGATTGAATTCTTAGCGATTGTTCGTGAATCGCTAACGAGTTATTTTAGGTCGGAACCCTGCATATAAGCTTATCTTGTGTGCTTCTCCTACTTCTAATATCGCGTGGTGCGAACTAGCCTGGACTTATGTTATTCCTGTGCCTTCTGATTGGTCCTGGTTAACGTCAAATATTTCCTATTTTGCGTGCTTCCCTTGCTATGGCTCCACTAGATAACCCGCTACATATGGTTCATTCGGACACAATCATTCTACGTCTTTTATAGGTGGATATTTTGGAATATTCTTTCCGGGTTTGACCCTACTAAAATGCACCCCAACACAAGGACCAGAGGCCTTCTCGTATCTGCTGGGCTTTAGTGACACGTCAAGATTAACTTCAGTGAGAAAAATCATTTGCTGTTCGCGTGATTTAAATGATGGTGCCAGTCTTTCCAAGAAGTGTTTGCACGAAGATTTAAAATGTGAGAAAGAAGGATCACCAAGAGGTGAACAAATTAGGACAGGGAACATGATTATCGACTTCCTATCAAACATAGGGCGGTCACCAAACACTCAAAACGGACAGCTACTTTAACACGGGCTCCCAAAACAGCATGATTTCTCCACATCATGGTTGCTGCGGGTTGGCAGGGCAGTGCCACCAGGTCTCCTTGCCTCTGAATTTCGCCGGCTGGTGATGACAGTATCCATCGTCCCTTTGGCGAGACGTGGAACTTATGTCCCTCTCGATTGTACCGCTGTTTGTTCTCAAGTACACCTTGATGAAGCGATTTTCGACGCTTATCAATGTTTCACCGAGCACGGTTTGAGCCATATTCCTGCGGGCCGATGGCCTCCAATCAGTAGGATAAAGTCGGCAACCATCACGTTTCGTTTAACCTTGGTCCACCTATGGTACTCCTGATTGGAGGGCAGGTGCCCTCTGATCCAGCGTATCGGAAACACAGTAGCCTGGTGTTGAGCTCACTTCTATCTCATCCTGTATCCTGCTAGCGGTGCGACGTGAGTGCATGGCAGATATGTCTTCGGTTCTGTGGTCGACAGAACGTTAGTTCTTAAAACCAATGGATCGTCCGGATAATCGTAGACTCCAACCAGAAGACTCTCATTCTGAATTCTCTCGATTCCATCCAAGTAGGTGTGGGGAACCTCGCCCAAGAACACTCGTTTCCTCACGACGGCCTGCATGACCCGTCGAGGTGCACGAATCACCCCACGCTCATGTTACACCCCACTGACTAGTAACGAGAGATTTAAATGCCGCTAGAGTCCGAGGGGTTTGTCTTGGTCGAAATGAAGCGATTTCTCCCTCTCGCTCCGATTTCACACCTGCGAAGCTAAACCCATTTATGCTCTACATAACATTCGGCAGGCCTCAGTGGCCAATAAACCTCACTGGAACCACTGTTAAAGAATCCGTGACATCGGCTGTACTATCGTCAATGTATAGCTCTCGTCCTTGAACAAGCAAAGAGTGCCATATTATTTACAAATGCCCCTCTCAGTTCAAACCTCCGGGCGTCCAACTTAATCCACGTCGCATGCCGTGAACGGGGCGCCACCGTGTGTTGTGCGATCAACAGGGAGCCATCACTTGTTGGCACAGCTTCGACGACAACATTTGTAATTTACACATTTTAGCAGCACGCGGTGCACACTAGTCAAGAATTTGACAATCCGAAACCTCCTTCGGGTGGACGACAGAGACTGAGTGGCTCCTGATATGTTCTGTGCAGTTCTGATCAAAAGCGTTCCGCCGCTCCAGTGGAACGATGGGTTCACACGCTAGGTGCAGTTCTAACTTACACAACGGACCCAGCGTAGTAAAGCACTGTCAACCAGCTTCCATACATATAAAATAATTCGTGAAATGTATTGACCACGATATCACGCGGAGTGGGGTGTGTCAGTGTGCATGGCGTAAAACAAGTTTCACTCACCATTCAACGCTAGTGACGCCGACCACTACCAGCACCTTCTTTAGTTCCAGTTCCCTAGCTTGAAGCTGTTTGCGAAGCTTGTCGGGTGGTCACGAGTTCTCAAGTCCCCACAGAATGGTCGGGCCATTCAGCCGCCTGTGTCTTTAGTGAGAACGAACATCGCTATCTCGTCGCGAAACTGTCTGCTGGATTTAACTTGGATGGAGAGTGTCACCACAGACAGTCCTGAGTGCAGTCGTGAATGATTTCAACGCGGTTAGCTGAAAATTTGAAAAAGCGGCAAGGTATGCTTCCTAAGTACGCTAACACAACAGCGGAGTCTGTCCAAATTTGGATGCTTACAGAAATTTGCTTGGGAGCATTTGCTGTAAATCTAATAATTTCGGTGGTCAGTACTGCGACCGTAAATTTCAGCCTTGGGATAGACAAGAAATTTGAAAGTGCAGCCTCAGATTTTCCCACCAAGAAGCGCCAAAAGATGCTGCCATCTTCTAAGACGTCCTGGAGGTAGCCGACCGCTCCACAGCTCGTCCCAAATCCGTCAAGGAACGCTTGTAACTCCGCGCGATTTAATGTCTTCCCCTGGGGTCTGATGCAACTTGGTACAGTAATTGGAGCTACCGTCCCCACACACACTGACCACGTTTTCCACCATCTCTGTTATATTTCAAAAGTATATCTTTTCCAATAGTTGAGCCACGCAAACACTGAGGTATCTTTTGATCACGGAGAACATTCGAAGCAACGAACACCAACAGATCATACACCGACGTGATATGGGTCAGTGAGCCTCTCCGTGAGAATTGTTTCTTCCTTAAAGAGCCTTCTGAAACATGTTATCGAACCCTAGGTACCTTCTGCTGATTGTCACCTAGGTCCAGCGTTGTTTCTACCGGCGTCCTATCATATGGTTGTATATCTACCAGCGCCATTGTTGTGTTAGACGTCCAACATGTGCATGTGAATCCACCTAAAAGAAGCATTCGGCGTAAATCAGACGTGATTGGTCTGACATCTTTTAGTGAATCCATCGATGCCAGGCAGTCGTCAACGTAAAACTTCCCGTCAAAATTCTGGTCGGTCAGTTTGCTAATGCTGTGCCAAATATACATTGCGATTTTCCTGGGCTCATATGACTCGTAAAAAGCTTCGAACTTAACATTCATGGGTAGAATAAACTACAGCACTCGTAGTTCGAACAATCACGTTGTAACAGTAACGACATCAAGCAAACTGCGCGCCTAATAACTCGTGCTTTTTCCCTCTCTCTTTCAGGTCGCCCCGTGGCTACGTACTTGGAGGAGGGGCAGAAAGCGCCAACAATGACTAACTGTAACACGCTCTTTTGCTGACTTGTACACCAGATAACACACCATGCTGTCGTGTTCTCATTTTGCACGTGTTGCTGAATAAACCCTTTCTACGAGTTTGTATGCTCCATTGGGTGTTTGTGAATACGGCTTCCAACCCACCAGTTTTGTGACTAACCCTCGTGCCATCCATTTTCAGCACACGGACATCCGGTCTCCTGTCCAGTGATTTACTCACGCTCACGTGAGTTATCCACTGCGGAATATTACAACGTTATAGCAACACAAAAATTGTTACGCATGCATTTTAAACTTTCCACTGATGTTAACTTTATTGCGTATTTTCGGTGGCTCACCTGGGTATTACCCAACCTGTTTCACACCATATGAACCCCAGTGACTTGTTTGATACGTGATACGTCATTCGTGTGTTTAAAATTGACGATGTGCGGATCACCGCCTCGTCTCCACACCACTAGTATACTCACTGTGACTTTTCGTTCGCGTCTCTTCTCTGATTTTAGAGTATATCGGAGCTGTTCACGGTCGTTGTTCTGTGGACAAATTGTCACCCACCGCTACTGTTAACTTGTCGGTCTTTCAAACAAATGATCAGAATCTCAGCCAGGAAGATTTCGAATGTAAAAAGAAGGGTCAACGAGTAGGAAATAAATAAAGACGGGAGTGTGGCCACCGAATTTCCACCAAACACATGACAGTCGTCAAACACTCAATGCAGGCAATCACCGAACATATATCAATCAGCTCATGACCAGTCTCCACCATGAGGTAATCGCAAACTCTCCATTGCTGGTGAGGCGCACATAGTCTTCCACAAAAGGCCTCTAAAATAGCTCTACCCGCTCATTCCGATCTTAACACAGAGACACTAAGCCCGGTTAACAATCAACGAGAACCACTGGCGTCTCATCAAATTCACCAAACGATTGTAACCCCCAGAATCGTGTTGTGACACGTTTGGCAAAGAATTGTTTGCCAATCTAGTGAAAATGCCCATTTTGATATTAACTTGATGACCGATAGTTCGCGGTTTACACTAATCACAAACCACCGGTACATTCTTTGAACATCTTACATGACAGTCTTTCTATCAGGGTGGTCAGGCACTTGAATACTATCGTTTGATTCAAGACAGATATTCGGCATTCCCCGGGCACTTTCAACTTTGTCCAGGAGGCGTTCCTGCGCGCAAACCACCTGGGCAATTCTACCTACAATACTCTTGAGTTGGATGCTATGGCTGCTATGTACACAGACAATTGGGAAATACAGCAACCTTTCCAACACATCTATCAACAGATAGTTGTATATCTACGCCATGTAAGAGGGGTCCATGTATTCCCGTGTAACCGTGTGCGGAGAAACCATGTAGCGATCTCACAGAAAGCTTCTCCTTGCCGCAACTTTAATGTGTGATTTGACACACCCGATTAAGCGTTTCCTCGGCGCACTTGCGATTGTCATTTTCTTTTTTGTCGTTTTCCTTCTGCGCGCTACACATGAGGCACATAGGTCCTGCTCATTTTAGCTCCCTCGATCGTGCTAACGCATAGGGTGACGCACTACATGTGGAATTTTGTACTGTTGTTGTTTGGGAACTCATCAATCTGAGGGGTGAGCGTTGTAGAAGTATTCTTAGGGTTGGTCCAGCGGCCTACTCTGTACATGCCTGTCGAGCTTGCACACACGACAGCTTCAGTTTTCCTAACAGTCAGTTGTTTTAAACAATGTAGTGAGCTCGTGGGTGGTGCCCGTTTCGCGCTGACGCGTACAGAGTATTTCCTGAAGAAATAGGCACCTGAAGTGAACAGTCGTCATTATTGTTTGTGCATGTGATGATGCCTGATAGAGGCAACCGCATTTACTTTTACAATGGCCGCTGGCAAATGCTTGATGGGAATAGACAATGCCCGGGTTTGGTGACCATTATGAACAGACCTCCATCTTCATCGACCCGCTCAGACTTGCGCTTGGTGACTACATTTATCCAATTACACACATTTTCCAAAACCCTGGAGAACCGTCGTACCGAACAGTTTGAAAAAAGCTAGACCTAACTTTACTTCTGCAACTTCGGGCAGCATATATACGAGCGAGGTAAGTTCTCATAAGCAAATGGCTAACCAAGAGCAAGTTTTCCAATTAAGTGACCTCTAGTGTTACTCGTAGGCGCTTTAATGTGGGAATGTCACGGCGTTCCAGGTAAATATCGACTATCTTATGCTTTCTTATATGGTTAAGCTGTTTTCAAGTTTTGCACTCATGGGAAGTTTCCGTTAACGTGTTAGTAGGGCAACATTTGAGACCATAACTCGCCTCAACCGTTGTCATGTATTTACTTGGGTTGAAAAAAACTTGACGGTAAAAAAACAGCGCAACGTACGAACTTGTTATCGTATTACGGAACGAAGCTATGGCGGATATGTGGGTATGCGTTTCACCCTGACTAACTAACCATTTAGAACGCTTTCCCTGGAGAACAGTAAAAACGTAGTCCCAACATTCATCGAACTAGAAGAACTCAGTATGGTTTGGAAACAAATTGTGTATTTTCGGCTATGTCTGGAAGTAGAGTGAGCAGCCAGCTCTAGCCATGTCTGGCACCAACGGCAGCCACCAGAAGGATGTATGAGAAGAACGGGATGTGGACTCCAGCCCACCCGGTGGCACTCAAAAGCGCGCCAACCGAAAAGTGCGTAGGGCCTTCGAGCACGTTGAACAACACTAAAAGGGTACAAACGGAACGATCTTGAAAAATTGGATATCAGGTGGGTGGTTTGGAAAAGAACAAACACTCGCTGCATGCCACTAATTGCACTAGTGAAGAAGGTGGCACTGAGTTCGTATCTGGCCTCCTGTAGCGGACGCATACAGAATCATGCGTATAGAGCAGATAGTCGGGAACTACGGTTGCGGACGTGATCCTTAGTGAAGCAACGTGACTGTTGGTCACTACACTGAGTGTGAACGACAGAGAAGGCCCAGCTGACGACAAGATTCAATGGAAGTGCGCATCGAATTTCCACGGCAGTTACTGGGATTCTGCAGGTGGTATACGCAGTTCTAAAAAGCCACAGCATCAATGGCAGCGTTCTCTCAGCTGTATGACGGTTACTGATGAGACGCCAGTGGTCTACAGATGGTAATCGCAGTCACCAAAAACTGCCATCTACCACTACAGTCGACTGATGGAATACATAGAAATGTCCTTCATTGATACAAAGCTGAACAGTGGCGGATAGTGACCGACCGGCAGAGGAAAATACCGACCATCAGGAGGTTTTGTAACTCCTCCCCTGTTAGGACGCTTCACAGAGCCTCTTCTAAAATCGGACAGGAGTTACCCTCCCGTGGGTTGGGCGCTCTTTAGGCGTTGACGATGGCCTTTTCAGTACCGTCAGGAGTATATGCAAGACAACTGCTCCACGTCTTAATTAGACGCATCAACGGCGCACACGAGTGGGCAGTTGGGGTCATGACGCATCAGTAAATCTTGGCGAAGAATTCCCACGCTCAACAAATCGACACCAGAACGTTCTTTTTAAGTAGATGATTCAATGGGAATGATATATAGTGTTGGAACGAGTATATCTTGGAAGCCAATATGGCCGTGGAACGACCACAATATCCAACCGCCGTTGGATGGAGATATCTGATGAAATTTTATGTCCTTTGATCTGAACGATGACCCTCATAAATGAATACGGAACCATGACACTCGATCAGATGCACGAAGAACAAACATTGTCCGTTACCAACTTAGAGTTTCAGTTTTAAATGCACCGAATATCTAAAGAAATGCAGCCACAGAGTCACTTAGTTGGCGAGTTCATGATAATGTTCACCTCTTCCTGAGACGTAGCCGTATCCGGCAGATCAGTAACTGTCACATCAGTCACCTGCTGCAAGAAGTAGTTTTTACGTCCAACGGAAGCTGCGTACGGTAGGAAAGACTTTCGTGATTGTTGATAGCAGGCAGTTCAAGAGAAGCCGGAATGACTTAAGATCAAAACTGCCTTTGTCAAGTCCGGTTTGGCGAAACAAGTGCGTCTTCGAACATGCTGAACAGGTTCTCATGAGGCAGTAGCACTGAGAAGCCGACGTAGATGCGCATACCATTTGACCTCTCTACTACGACGACGGTGAACTTCCATGAAGGGAAGAGCACCCAAACCTCCAGCTGCTCCAAGCATTCATGGTTCAAACCCACGATGCAGGGTGGCGTAAGGAACCGACAGCTTGGGTCGGATGTAACAGCAGATCAGCATCGTTGCCTGTGTGTAGGAGTAGATGCCATAACCGTTCAGAAGCATGGATACGAATTGCTGAAGGAATGGGTGGGACAGATTTCGAGGTATGACAAGAGGTCGCTCCTGTTTGCGGATGGTCTGGATTGAGAGGAAGAGCAGCCCAAAGAGCTGGAACTGGTCGAGTCCAAGGAGACCGGGACCAAAGTTGCAGATACGGTTCGTCCCTTCGATGGTGTTTCCGCCGAATGGTGGCATTTATTGCAGTCGTCCAGTCAACCGTAGTGTACTAACGACTAGACTGGTAACCGTGCACGTTGGTGGGTGGTTAGAAGAGCTGCGCAGAAATAGATGGAGCCGACAAAAGTGGCCGTAATGTTGTGTAGTGCTAGTCCCTGAATTCGTACGCCCAGAGTTCCCCCAGCCTTAAGTTACCGTGAATCGGAAGTCACAGGGAGAAGACGATGAATCTGCAAACAAACTTTATTTATTGATTTAATCACCGTTCACAACAGACTTCAACGTAACAATTAAGGGGTGCTGGGGAGCTGGACGTGAGGGCACCTTGAGCACAACAGCACAGCAACCGCCAGAGAGCAAGAGTGCGTCGACAGAAAATTCCAGCCGACCTTCATAATTCAAACAAGCGTTAGACTGGTTAGGCGGCAGTCTTAACGGTAGTAGCTCAACATTGTTATCCTGGTGAATGCAACCTACAGCAGTAGAGATGGTGTGGATTCATTATACAGCTACGAGCAAAACTGCGATGCCTATGCCGGCACACTAACTCTGATGCTAGTGGTTTGTAGTAAATTTACATTCACAAGGTAATGTGAACCGGCGCGGTGGTACTGGTAAGGCAACTCTCACGTCGCGCGGAGTTTAGAATTTTGAGGACGTCGAAGGTGATCTCACTACAGTTGAAAGATAATCAGAATAGGGCTGATTTAAACAAAGACTACCTTCTTCTGATGGGGTGCGTTGACCTGCAGAATCGGCAATTTGTTGATTTGCCAACGGAATCTAATGTGACAGGTTTCCCACACTTCTGTACAAAAACAAGCTTCTGTTAATTCTGAAAGTATGTCACCGTCAATTCTGGGATAAAGTACATTGTGAAAAACTTGGATTTCGGCTGAACACGAGCTTGCGACAAACAACTAAATGCTGAGTCGCAGCAGACGCTTTATCAGTAGAGCTACGAGGACGCACGAATTCACAACTGTTGCATTTGGAGATGGACTGCCTCGGTGCGACTTGCTAATAAGTTTACGCCAAAATCCTTCAATACGCCTGTTAACACTCCCGTTGACAGTGAATTACTACCAGGTAGCTGATTGGCATTCAAATAAAGTCCGGAACTTCCACAAGTGAAACATCACTGTTCCGATAAGCACGCTAAACCACCCGTTAGTGAGCATAGACCGCTTAGCAGTATTACGGTATTAGAAGTTGCAACGCAGCCGCTTTATAGTTCGCATGCCTCACTCAATATGAAACGCGAGTTTGTCATGGTCACTGACGACAACTTACACAATCTTACAACAAAAAGGCAGTACAGAGAACGCGCCCTACTTCCCAGGTTCCATTTGAGGCAAAAACAAGATGTGTAGGAAACAGCGGTTCTATAGTTGAGGTGGTAAACTTTACGATGAAAGCAGGCACAATCACCGTGTGATCTAGACGGTGACAGATTGATCGATTTCATTTTAGCGAAAAGAATCTCAGTAAAGCGAGATCTTCATTGTCCAAATCGCACGTTTTCACGTCCCTGGTGTGCTTGCGTTTATGAACCAGAATACCAGCCCACAACGCGGTGGGTAAGATCCCCAGTCAAACAGCCCGTGTACTTCTGTATGGTTCCGTTCTTTTGGCTGATGCTATCCGTCGTTGATTTCTGTCTGCTATTTCTCATTTCTCGGTCCGATTTCGTTCAGTAATGGCCCGTTCGATCGCTCTTGTTGTCGACAATCCATCCGTTGTGAATTTTGACCGTACCTCACGACCGCCTCGAGGAGTTCCGCCGAGTACTGGAGCAATCGCGTCTCAGACCTTCTCGCACATTCCGGTGTTGTGGGTGGAATACCGTGGCAAGAGGAAGTCCTGAACAGTGCTTTTCTACGCGCACAACGGCGGACCATTCAACCGCCTAGGTTATTTACAGAATTCGGTACTTTAAAGCCTTCGATTGATTGTATCTGTCTAAAGTGGACCAGCTAAATCTAGATAGCTTGGCTAGCACAGTGGTTTAAGTCAGGAAAATGTGCCACAATCGCAATGATCACTGTCGGCGTGGCACCACCACTTATGTACATTCGATGGTGTTTATGCATACGTTTCGACAAGCGTTTGGACGCGCAGCCTACGCGACTAGCTTTACGGGGACCATTGAGTACGGTCTAATTGTACATCATTTAACGCTGAATTCCCTTTAGCATTTCAAAACTGAGTGTCTGGGTGGCAAACATTCAACCAACGTACGAGCTGATGAAATATTTGCAACGTAGGTGCCAATCCCGGAGAACATCCATATATCCACATCAACAATCCGAGTTGCGAACAACACTAACATTATTACCAGCATTCTCAAAACTAAAAAGAAATCTCATGTTCAACAAACAACTTTTGTGCCCACCCATTTTTCCCGTGTATAGTATCATACACTGATCCCACATAGAGTATGTGAACATCATTCTGCATGGTTGACCATTGGCGTGCTCAAGACGATTTTGCGCATTAATACCGCTTGGCAGGCTGCCCATAGTCATTCTGATGACAAGGTAAACTCCCTTCAGATCGTCCACCAGCTGTGCAAAATTCGGCCTAAAATGGTGTGATTGCATATGTTGCCCCTTGCCGAATCCGTCAGTATCCGGCTGCGCAACCTCAACATCTACATTTAGACGATGTTCATGCAGCCTTTCAACGTCCCCTTGGCTCACTATCAGTCCGCTGATCATTTCAGTAACTCTGGCTTCCACGACTACCGTTCTGTCAAAAATATGACAGTTTTGTCTCCATTTGAGCCCGTTACATATATGATCCGGTTACATGTTTAACTCATCTTACCTTAAGAAGTCAATCTTGCAAACAGCTGTTTTCGGTAATTCTCATCGGGCTTTTACAATTACATTACCTTGATGACATAACTCCATATAAATAGTACGTTCGACATGGTGATGAATAGCCGAAAATAAGCATTACCCTTCACACTGTTTCTGATGGGTATTCAGGGGATTTTTGAATATTCACCCTAATGTCCCATATACGGTGAAATGAACATCAAATAAGCACACCTGACCAGCAAACTCGTCAACGATTTATCAGGGAGTCCAAAATACTTCGAAAAGCACTGAACTCTGTCGAGCGATGCTAACGGAGAGCACACCGTCTCCTGCACACATATCTGTACATGATTAAGATTCTGTCGGTCGAATGTTTGGACAAATAAATCAAAACTGATTCAGCGCATCAGTTAGTGTCTGGAAGCATGCTCACTTTTAAATATGAGCGTCGAAGTGGCTCTCCAAGTATTCGTTGAACTGATCCCCGCTGTTCCGGGAAAATGGTTATACGGTTACTACTTATTACCCAGAGCACAAGGGACCGAGTGACCTTATGGAGGCTGCACAATTTTCCAAGGAAAGATTGTCTACCTCTTCGTTAAAGGAGAAGAAGAGCTAGAAATGCGGATGCAACGTTTGAGAAGACGTACACAACAGGTATATGAAGTGGTTTCCCAGCGTTTACCTGAATCCGTAATGACAGACGTATGGATCGTGAACGGGATGAATTTCTGAACCGATCGTCAAACTCTCTGTGAAGAAACACAGCAGTACCTATCGTCGATATCATTTCAGACTGCCCCGTAAAGAGCCTACAGTCAACATCAGCCAGGCGTTCCCAAAGTCCATTTAAAATTGTTGCGACGAAATGTTTAGTTACTGTCCACAGCAAAAGCATTTCGGCCAAGTGCTCATCAAAAAACGTTCTCAAACTTGAATTATCCGTCAGAAAAATCGACAACGGTGGGCCTGCCGCATGCAGACAATTAACTTCAGAGAATATTCGCCCCATGATTTCGACAAATGTGTGCAAAGCCAAGTATTTCCGTTCCATCTGATTGGTGTCTATAGCTCTACATAGATGACATGTTCATGATCAAAGGATGAGGTCGGCTTGAGACCTTTCTTCAGAATCAGGACAAGTCGGTCACATAATGTTTGTAGGCGTTTTCTTGACAGGATACTTGTAGCTGATATATTTTTACACCAATTATGTCCATGTCTGTACTAGTAACTACATTGACACGTCATATTTGGTGCCACAACGCAGTTCGACGTTTTGTGATCCTTTATCTTGAATTCCAAACTGCAAAGTGATCTCCATAAACAGCCGTGTTCATTCATTTTGCAGCCGATACGGCTGATATTTCCAGCTCGTCGGTCACAGTTGGTGTTTGTGCCATCTTTTCTCGCACCCAACCATCCCATACACATTAATCTGGTTCACTATTCGCCTGGATGGGATACACTGCTACTTGATAAGTATTTTCATCGACGTTATTCTTTTTCAGGTATAAGTAACTTTCGCGCCAATGAAAACACTCCAGGCACCTTCTTTTGAGTCGCGCCATCACAAGGGTTTGGACCCGAGTACGAGGCAGTTACTTGTGCCTTTGGTCTCCCTAATGCTCGAGAAGCCCAGCTTCCAACAAACAACAGAATACACTAACACTGTGTTCCACTGGTCCACTTCTCATCCACCTTAATAGACCAGAAACATCCATCAATTTTCATAAGAAAGGCGTCGGACATATATTACTGGATCGTTCGTGTAGTACGCGCTCAATCGTTTAGCCCAAGACCTAGAGGCAGGAGAGAAGTGGTAACATAGTTTATTGAAAAAAACAAGTCGGAACTAGACCACAGGGGCTCTAGATACACGGGGCGAAACGATTACCACACATGACTAACAAAACGCAGCGAATCGAATGAGACGGACATATATGGTTGTCAGGGATGAGAACAAACCACGTTACAGTTTAGTTGGCGTACAAACTTTCCTTCACATGGTAGCAACCTGACTACCTCAAAGGAGTAACACAGATCAACCCACCCAAAACCGGAGCGATCCAGCAATATGGCCCGATGAGTCCTGGCTGCTACTTTAGGAGATGTGCCCTTCAGCACTCCCAATTTGAAGCTCTTTCAATGTGACTGTGTGAATGAGGATTAACTTGAACTGGGATAACAGCGGTCCTGGTGCAGCTTGATTGTCGAGGTGCTGAAAGCGTTCGATTTCCCTTGAACCTTAAAGCTCTGCATCCTTAGTCTGTCTCTTGACACTGCGCAAACGGTCTGACCTAATTGGCATGCTGTATCTAATTATGTGGACCAACTTGAACTTCATATAGCACTGCCCCCAGGTGGCTTCGAAGTCGCCCGGGCGCCCACGCAGCCTCTATCATGCGATAGTCCTTGGACAGTACCGGTTGACCCACCTCGAAGGAACGTGATCGACCTCCATGCCCTGTGTCGAATGGCGGTTCCATCCGGAAATTCCTGTCAGGCGCCGGTGGCTCGGAATGATGTAGCAGACTATTCGATGTTCGTAGCCTGCACCCTATAAAGGGCTTCAGATGGAGGACACCATTCTGAAACATGACTCGGCGTCGTTTGGTAATTGAGGAAGAACGTTTCGAGGACGTGGGCCGTATATCCTTTCTCTATGGCCTTGTGGAACATCCTTCTGAACGTGTCAAAAAACCATTCGGTTTAGCCATTTCATTACGAGTGATGAGAAAGTCAGTGTATGTGAACAGTGCTATTCTCCTTTCAGAAGTCTGCGAATGTGCCGGAAGTAAACTGACCGTCGTTGTCGGCCGCGATTGCCGCCGATACTCTGAAACGGCTGAATATTTAGCCCAGCTCCTAAATCGTTGAGGTTACCAACTTTGTTCCCGCTAGATAAGCTTCTGGCCGTTTGCTGTACGCGTCGGCAAGAGCTAAGAAGTTTTTGGTCGTTCATTGTTCCGGACAAATGATGTGTACGCGAAGCCACCACCGCCCAGGCACTGCGCCCGATTGCAATCCAGCATTCATTCAAGATATGGCAGCCACTGCACAAGCTGATCAGACTGCAAAAATTTCGATTTCAGAAGCCAGTGCTTTTAGCCGAAGGATACCAGGATGGCCACGATGAAACTGATGCAGAACCCGTGTTTCAAGAACCCATGAGACGAACAAGATGCAGGAATTGGTAATAAAAAAGAGTCTCTTCGTTGGAAGTACTGCCCCATTCCCCCCATCATTTAGGTAATCAGACCACCCGTTGCCTAGGTAACGGTGGAGATTCTGTAACTGGATCTCGTCTTGTTGACTGCTGGACTATTGACGCAGTCAAGAAAAAGGTTAGTTATTGGTTCTGTTGCCCCGTAGTTCACATCGTGTTCGATTGAAATAGCTGCAGCCATCCCCGTTTTCCGTGGTGCGCGGGGCGATCGATTGTGATAGAGTGTCCGCTTGTCCCACGTTGTTTGTTGATTGATACGTGATAATAAAATCGTAGCCAAGAGGAGAAGTTGTCCAGTACTGGAAGCGGCTTGTTGTTTACATTGGAACCCATTTCTTCGAACGGAATACTGCAAGCGACAGTTTGTGATCGACCAAAAAGGTGAAATGTCGTTCATACGGCATTTTGTGGAATTTCTTCACTGTGAATACAATTGTCAGTGCTCCCTTTTCAATTTTTCCGTGATTATCCTGTGCTTCTTTTAGCGTCCTGAATTAGTGAGCTATAGTGTTTTCAAAGCATCCGGGAATCGGTGGAGTATATGTGCGCCAATACCGTAGGTTGAAGCAATCGACGTTACCACAATCTCCAAGATAGGGTCAAAATGAGTCAGAGACAGATCCAAAGCGAAAATAACCTTAACAAGATCAAGGCCGTTTTGACATTCAGCAGATTAGTTCCATACTGTGTTATTTCGCAAGATTTGGTGCAACAGTCTTCGAAAAACGTGCACGGCGGGTATAAAGGCACTATAGTGACTCACCAGTTCTAGAAATCACCGTAACGCTGTGATGCTAGCTGGTTTGGGCAGTCAACTGATTGCGTCAGTGTTTACTGGGTCACGGTGGTGGTCAAGTTTTTCTGCATGAAAATGAAACCCAAATTCTCAGAGTTGATTGGGGATACGGTAAAGTTTTTGGTATAAATCAGCAGGATTAATGCTCATCACAAGGAGATCGTTGATATATGCTGCTACTCCTCGAACATCGGTCAGTATCGTGTCCATTGCATGCGTTAAGTTCACTCCGAAAGGTGAACGAGGATACTGGAACAAGCCCCGAAGGGTGGTGATTGTAAAGGGATTGGAGCGAACAAAAGTATCGTTACGCAGTCCACCGGCGATTCACAGAAGTCTTTGGTCAGCCACTGTTGACAAAGCGAACAGACTGACATGTAAGCGTGGTGACCAATCAGGAGAGGACGTTCCTTTGGCATCGGATTATGCTATAACGAGCATCGGAATAGAATACGTTGTTCAAGTGCACCACGCGGTGAAAATAGAGCTAAAAATAAAGATGTCAACCAACGGGTAAGCCAATGCGTCGGCACCAATTGTCATTCTTTATTTTACAGATGCATGTTGTATATGGAACAACCAACAGAAACTCAGTAAAACTGAGATTTCCTTTGTGTCACAATTTCTGCGAGTTTTCAGCACTGATGGTCAGCAATTCTCTGGAATCTTCTTCGAGTACAACTTGCCGGTACGCTTCAGCCATACCGAGTTTGGCGAAACATTTACCAACACTGGTGCATGCGAACAAGTCCGCAGGGACGGAGATAAGGCACTTATGGCCCTCTAAAGCGGTATTTAATCCTGTAGAAAAATCTGCACACAGTTGAATGGAACAGTCCATCTCCATGACAATACCAACATGGACTGCAAAGGTAGAGTCACTGGGTAGCTGGATAACCCCGGGTTTTTCAAGTATGTCTAATTCTTCATCCACAATCAGTAGAGCAGTGAAAGGCACAGGTCGCTTTGGTCGGAAAACAAGCTTTGCCTCTGGAAGTAGGCTCAGCACGCCACCTAGATTCATACCACCTTCGCAAATAGAGTAGCTGAGCATCTTCGGTTCAACTGTATTCATCACTAAGAACGGAAATAACGTTGTTTACCTAAGGCGATTACGGGACAGTGTGCAGCAACAATGATAAATGATGTTTTTAATGGTCACATCCATCTGTGCATTTCTGAAAATTTCGGCTTGTACCGACTATAATAAATAATATTTTGATAGTCGCATTCATCTTTTTATCTGCTTTTGTTTTAGTCAAGCTATCCATTTTTTGATACCCCGCCCCTGGGCTAAGACCACAACTCGCTCCGTACCTCGCTAACTTGACTCGTTCCTCTGTGAATTCTATTTCGATAACAACACATGGGGGTCGGCGTGCTGAGTCCTTGTTTTCATTGTCGATCGGTTTTCGATGGTGAGTACTGACTGGTTATTATTTTGTTGGACCAGTTCCCTCAAGTGTCTCTGTACAAGTGAACTCTAATTTTGTCACTACCTGAGAGTTGCATGGGAGAGTGACTATGATCATAAGACTCATTGGCATATTGCACTCTCATGAAAGATTCCAGCTATTACAAGAAAGTCGAGAATTCAATGTTTAGAACGTCTTGCTGTCATTTACAGCCCGGTTGCCTATGCGCAAGTTGTAGACACCTACATGCTGAATGTTTGATTACAAGCGAGACTGTTTTTTGGTAGTTAGGTCCCTTCCCCCTTCTTTTTTCTCCTTTCTTCCCACACGAGGTTTGCTTTTTCTACTTTCTGATTATGTTAATTATCACCTGAGCACCTGTGAGAACCACTCGATGTATTGTCGGCTATGATTTTTCGCTGACTACTTGCCCATATTCAACCCGCACAGATGTTGAACCAACGTACTGCGTTAGCATTGTTCAGTGGTTTGGTATTGGTCCTGTTTCGCATAAGCTCAACCTCTATCTGCCAACTGAAGCATTGCGCAGCGAAATGTCAACATTCTTTTCACTCATTTCAGTCACGAACAGAAAAGGTTGGGATATATAACACAACGGCTGTACGCAACGAAATCAAGTGCTATAAATATCAAGTCAACCTAGCTGCTCGAGTCAACTATGCATGCATACAGGGGGCCGGGAAGAAACTTGTTAATCGGCACGACCATATACTACCGGTATATTGTTTGTCATTTTCAACCCGAAGTGTTGCTCAGCTTCCCCATAACAGTACTTTACCAGAATGCTCCACCTCTCATATAATCCAGCAGTTCACTTGCGGTTGCGGTAATATCTATAACGGCATAACAGATTAACGCAGACGACAAAGAACACATGGAGATATGTCCAAGTGGTTAATGCGCACGATGAAGTGACGAACGACAATAACAGAATGAGAATAGAAATTTAACCTCCTTCACTGCAAGGAACGTCTTGGAAGAAGGCAACGTCGTTGGTCCGGCTAACCTGTTTGATCAGTTATCAGGTAACCAAAAGCCAAGATTACTCGTGTCTCCGCAGGCAGTCCTAATCAGTAATTGCCCTCCGGCCCTGTGTGTCTGTGAACAGCGGATTCCGTCAATTCGTCTGCCTGGGAATTGGTACCACCCGCTTGACTCGAGCAAAGCCCGGAAATTGGTCGCTCTCATTGTTGCTACCCACGTCATATATAATCTAATGGTTGATGTTCGCAGTTTACCAGAGTTAACAAAGAAGTAATATCACGTGGCATGCCTTACTTAGTCATTGAAATCTTATAAACACAGCGGAAGCAGTCGCCACGTAAAACGCTGAGTGTCACACAAATGATTATAGATTGGGAATGTTAATGTGGTTACTCGGTGAAAGTGATTAGTGCGCTAAGAAATCACAGCTAATGCAACGGTCAATACCACGTTGAAAACAGGATAGTCGGGCACTTTCAACAAACTAGGATAATGCTCATCGTAGTCGACGCTGTACGTTGAGTAGAAACCCCGTAAATGAAACTGCAAGGTGTCTGTAAGACCCATAAGGCCAAATGGCCTGTGTATTCCTAGCGTTAAACTCCCTCACACTCACTCGGAGACAAGTTTACAACAGCCGCAAACAAAGTGGCTGCAATATGGCTTAATTTGAGCAGTCAACTGTTCATATGAGTCGTTTCTGTCCACTAGATACTCGTTGATGAGATAACATGCTTTTTTGTCACAGGAGCTACCATCGAGTTACGTAAGACTAGGAACGCAAAAACATAGTGATCCACATGGGGGATACGTTGAAGCAATTTAGTGAAGGTCACAGTTATACAGCAAACCGCCAAGATACAAACAGCATCGATCGACTCACATCTGAGATACCTCCTTGGCTAAGTATAGGACAATAATAGACACCTTAGAATACTACTGTGTTTGGATTCAAACTGCGCTGGCCAACACACCACTTAACAGGACAATGTGCACATACGAGGTTTGGAAAACAGTCGGAATTTGATGAAAACTTCCTGTGTAACATCACCGTCGAATCCTGGTGTGTGCTAGTAAACGTTACATCCATAAGTAATCCATTTCCTTTCCACTTGATCTTCAGAGACGAATCGTGCCTGGAATTTAAGCATCATCTAAAACATCCGCATCGCGATCTCCGGATGTACCAACCGAAATAACCGAACGTTCCCCTCTTCGCTGCCACATGATCTGAACAGAATCCACTGGTAGTCCGTTAGGAACCAGGTGAATTTGGACACAACAGTCCGTGACATCTGGGAACTGACAAGTAGTGATGGTTGGCTATGTCAAAGACACGGTTATTCCGATATCCGGCGAACTACCTCAACACGGCGGAGGGATATGGTCAAAGCTTACAACAATTACGGACAACACGAGGGATCAAACGGGTCAAGGTCACCCCTACGAAGGACAAACGACAGGCGGAAGAGCAAACACAGGAAGCGCCAGCCAAACGGACAGAAATGTATAGGAAATTTAAACGAGAACTTCACTGTTTCGAACTGGAATTCCCGTTTATGAACGCAAGCGCACATGAGGCGCGAGAACACGCGAATTTCGTAATAAGTCCTGCTCTACTGAGTGACTGTTCCACAACATCACTGACATGCTGCGTGGAAGCAACCAATGTCACGTGAACTAGGCCACGTCGAGAGCGAAAGGAAAATGCCACTTTCTTACATAGTTTGAAAGATCGCTTCCCTAGTACCTTCGAACGGGAAGTCTCCTCAGATTTACCTGTGGTATGCGAAATCGCTCACAAAATTAACGTTGCACACCGTACATACACAACGAAAATACAATGTGCATGATACGTGGCCATGCTTGCTACTAGGACGTAATTGTTTATATCGGTTTCGCCCGTTAAACGGAAACCCATTATAAGCCTCCATTGGTAAACATTCAGTCATCATTCACTGGAGCCATTATTTATGTCTAATTCAGCGCAACGGATTCGCACGCGACAGTAATGTGAATATCTACAATAGCCACAAAAAGTTGAGACAGATTAAGTAATAGAGCCGACCACAGTACAAAATCGATTTACGTTCGAACGTCGTCAACTATATAAGAACAACATATATACCTGTTCTCTATCACAGGAACAGGTTGCGTAAAATTTTCGGGCAAAACAGTTGTAAATGTGAGGACCATCAAGTGAGAATGCGAAATCGTGCCAAGTTATTCACAATTGTCCATTTGCAGTCACAATGTTAGCTGAAAATTGAGGCACGGATAAACGTTAATACTAGATGTGATCAGGTTATACGAATGTTTGAAGCTGATGGGGATTCAAACGGATTATAGCAACGATATATGATTAAGCATCAACGAACCTGTAAAAAGTCAACTAGAGCAGGTCCTGAAGTTGAAAACCACCGTAGCTCCTATACGCCAATCGCACGATTAGCAGTTTGAGTCGCGGGTATCACAATCTTCTCTGTGTAAGTTTGGACAGCCTGATAGCGTTATCCAGCCTACACGTGAGGTACACGTCGCATAACAGAAAACACTTCCCGATTTTCAAGTCGTAACATTTTTGTTCTGATAAAAGTCCAATTTAAGTAACCAATATTCAGGATAATCACTCTACAAAAAAATGAACCTCATACCACGTGGGCACCACAGAGTGGAGATGAAATTAGGAAACAACCAACACGCAATTCTACTCGACAGAAATTTCCGCACGTCGTTCGAACAGTCCGTAACACATGTAGATGACATATTGTTCAGGTGATGTTGTGGGCTAAATGCTATTGCCATTTATCATTCAGTTATGGGCATTGACATTGTCATCCAAAAGGCAAACAGGCTAACAGAGTACTGGTAGCAAAAATGTGGGAAAATAAACGTCCACGAATTAAAACAGATTATGGAGCCTCGTAGGTCAAAGACATAGAGAACATTCAAAGAGGGACAGTCGACTGCTTGATAATACCACCAAATAGAAAATCTTTGAGAACAAGATGAGGAGGTACAATGTTGTTCCAAATTTACATAACGGGGAGTTTGTGTTCAACCTGCAAAGTTCAAAGATTTGAGGGACGCTCGTGCCATATGCAAAGCACCTTCGCGAGTTTTATGTATACCCAAGAATCCGTTTGCATGCACAAATATACAACCGGGCAGACCAACCACTTTGCTCAGTTCTTCATCTCGTAGTCCGCGCCACGGTTCCAATAAAGAAACACGATTTTTGAACCTTTCCGTTTCCGAAACCGTAACAGACTGAACTGACCAGTGACCATCGTCGCGTTGGTACAGGCAGAACACCGGTCTGTCTGAAATGGTGCTGGAATCAGTGACATCCCAAGAAACTGGTTCCATCTTTTTGTGTTCCAACTCCTCTTTTTCTAGTTCGTGTAGATGTGCAGCCCATGGACAGGGTTTTTGCTCCAAACTGAATATGTGACCCGAAGGATCCACTTGCCAGCGCTTCTTCAACGCTTGGGCAACGATTTCGCGTGCCGGATACCACGATTCAGCATAGTGGCATACAAGCCTGGTGAATTCTTTCTCCACCATGGATAAGGCGTTCATGAAGCAGACCTAATGGAAGAGGGAACAGATGACATGTTCCTAAATGCCCCCAGAATATATTTCACTCATAGGTTATGTTATTTTAAGGAAGGACGTAATCAACGGCAGTGATTAGTGGTCGAAATCCCTTGAAAACAAACGACTCGTTTTGCAATTGATGTTACTTATCACATATGTGCACCCATATATACCACCACAAGAAAGGTCCATACTCAATATTAAAGACACCAAACCATTTGCGAGTTATTTCTATCCAGTATCTCAGACTATGACTATTAGTGAAGATGCGAAGAACACTGCTGGGAAATGTGTGAGAATGCAGTCTGCCATAAGACCACAGATGACAGAACTTGAGGTAGTGTGAACAGTGTGTTCATTTGCCAAATTGCTCAGGATCTTGAAGGAAACCGAATATATAAACACATTTCTGCAAACGCTCTTGACCTCACCATTAACTCGTAAACCCCGCCGGTTTTGAGATGCACAGCAAAAATAAAACGCGTTAGTTATTGTCCTCAAAGAGAATGTTATAATAACGCAAAAATCTCCCGTTTAAACCAAGTTTGTAATTACATATGCAAAACTCATTGATTTCAGCCTGAACACTTTCTTATGGTGAAGAGTTTCGAATCGCATGGCACGAACATACGGTTTACAATAAACATATCGAAACTGAAGCTTACAACTTCAAAAAAAATCAAAATAACCCCAGTATGATACAGATTTGGATTGGGTTATTACGTGCTGGTTAAAGTGAGTTCAGACCAACGCATAAGCCAGCCTTAGAATGCGGTAAACCAAAATAGAAGCAAATACGTTAAAAGCAAAGGCAGACGGGAAAACACCGGAGAATTTGCACAGATAGGCAGAATCGAACCACAGACGATACCAACCAGATATTGAGGACTAATGCAGCTGAAGGTGATGCTGGATTGAATGTTCCGTTGAGCAAAGCGAATCAGTCACCTGCCCCACTGGAAACATTGCATTTAGTCAGAGCAGCTAGAAACCCCATCAGAAATGGCGACGTGCCGCAGCCAATGGTGCGCTAGAATATACAATACTTCTAGTTCGCTTATGTAACCCCGTCTAATCCATTACCTCTGATATTTGCGTTCAACGTCAATGGTGCAATCAATGGTGGGTCGAGTCAGAGTACTTTCTGGTCAGGCTCACTGCTATGGTGAAAGAAATGAACAGATGGTGAGTCCACCGATTAAATATGCCTTAACTGAGGGAACACGAGGACACGGAACAACTGTGGTTAGAGATGTTGCCAGATACAAAAAACAGTCGTAACCCGTTGTGTGTATGTCGAATTTATTAAAACTCGGCCCGACCAAGACGCGACGATCCAAAAAGTAATAACAGGCAGTCTCAAACACCGTCACTGACAAGCGAATGAAACGTTTTAATTTTTTCACAGAAATTCTTTAGCCTTTAGAGCGACTAAAAATTGATATGTGATCGTTATGAAGGATATGGTCAACTCATAAAAAGATTGTGATGGCATACGAAGGACCTCATCTGGGATTGAAGTGTCTTTGACATGTGGAGTAGGAATATAGTAAAAAGGATACTGAAAGGTCGCGTGCATGAACGTCTGCAGCAGTGATGGTGACAAATGAAGCATCATCAAGTGAATTGAATTCAGTGAAACAGTCAAGACTCATGCCGAGTCGTTTTCGCAATCAGAAATGAAGAAGCGTTTACTATGAGTAGTTTTGTGCTAAACGTCGGAAATGAAATTATTTTGAAAGTTAACGTCGACCGATTCCAGCAAGGGCAATCAAGGAGCCTCAAGAAAACCAATTCCACCTGAATGGAATGTGAAAACACACCAAATCGATAGGAATGCTCTTGGAGTTCCTCACTGACGGAAAACCTCATGGGTCACAAGTCGATTTAAGCACCTCGATGAACGTGATTCTGGTTAACTATGACAGTGATTGTGAATAAAGGACAAAAAGCCAGGCCCGGCAAGTGAAACAAGAGAAACAAAACCGTCAAAATAAGACAAATACTCGACAGTTACGGGTCCTTATAGCGACCAAAAGTATAAAATTTTACTACGTGATAAATTTTGGCTTAATCGGTGTACTCGGGATTAACGATATATCACACATGAACTTTAATCGCCATAACTCGGGATGAATACATTCATTCGATATACAAATTCAACGACTTTGATGAACACGTTAGTTTTACCTAGGGCTGTGGGGTTTGCAAGGATAAATGAAATTGCCCATAATCGAAAGTGCAGTCTGTTCACCCTAATAATGCGAAATCTCATCGCCTTACGAGATACACTGAAATCTGACATACTAGTTGACAGACACTAAGACGATACTGAAGTGGAACATTTAAAAAACTGAGTCAGCCAGACAACACGTACGCCAAAAAGGTAGGGTCGACGGAATTTTATATTGACTGCATGTCAATAAATGCAGTTTTTTGACCTGGAAGGCCGGGACATTGTAGTTTGTTAGGCCTCTATCTATTGGCCTACCTGGCATGACTGCCTCTGTTGGTGTGGTCACCACACCGTCCAGTTTAGCCCAACAGATCATCAAGGTGGCCCAACCGTCACATCGCGTCAAGATCAAGTCTCGTTGTGACGGTGGCATTCGTAACATGCGGCCAAGCCAAAGAAGCCTGTGAGAAGAGATAATTATGCAGTGGTCGACAGAGTCTGTCTGTCCAGAGTATATGCCAGCGAACTCCGTCATTAACACCAGTGTGCTCTTGCCGAATGTCACTCTTGTTCAGCAGACAACAATGGTCGAAAACGGACCCTATGTCAATATCCCAAGCGTGAACGGACCAGGTTTCGGAGTCGTACAATTAGACTGTTCTTACGATACACATTGTACACCCGGACTTCCCCAGAAACACAGACTTTGCCGGGGCCGCAGATAGCGTGAGTTGACAAATTAGCGTTGACAAGCAGCTCGCTTCACACTTGCTGACTCGCATAAAATAGTGGTCGCACGCCGAATGTATTTTACAAACATATATATATATATATAGACGCAGTGTAAGATTCCCGAACCCTCCGGGTGCTCATTTCACAATATCGTCTTTCATACAATTAAAAAGAAAGGGGAGATAGAGCATTCCAGTCAAACAAGACCGGAAGTAAAGAACGCTCGAGATAGTTGCTCATAAATATATATTTTGCAACCAGAGTGAGTATACAACAACCTCCATACATCAACACACTTCACGATGGAAACAGCATGTCAGACTAACGAATTGAAGGCAAACTTTAATTTCAAGAATTCAACGAACTTTGGTTGAGAAGAGGATTGCTGATGTTCCAAATTCTCACACCATCTTGCTGAGGGTCCGGACCCGGAGTTTTATTATACTTCAATAATTTAGGCTTGAAGTCACGTCGGTTTCTGGATATGGGTGGTCGGGTAAGTCGTGACTAAGGACACAGGTTTAGGCCAGCTTAGCTGTTCCTCAAGTGTTCAGTCTGCCAATTCGCCACAACAAATTGTGAATAGGTGAGCCGTTTTTCACATGTAGTCCGACCAACACCTTGTCGACGACCAATGCAGCCGAAAATTAGGGACAGACGACACCCAGCCACTGCCCGACAAAAGTGGTTTATTTATCTAGTTGGCTCGCTCGGACAAGCAAGCCTCAAAGTCCTTCGGCAAAACTTTTCGAAAATCGCATAATTCAGTTCACAGCAATCCCTGTATTCAGAGTCAGGGTCCATCAGTCGACGTTTGTTCACGCGTACTTATAACCCAATAAAAATCCACTTCCGCTGCATCTGTGCCGCTTCTTTTGAACGGACCACCCACAAAAGGTTTGCAAAGCAGTCGAAATGGTAGTTCAGTGCTCGATGGAGCGTTACACGGTAATGGCCTGGACAGTCTAACTATCCGGATGCAGTTCAGGCTGTTAGTGTAACCTCGCCGCTTAGCTTTCACTGAGCACTTTATGCCTCCGAACAGACGACCTCTGATCAAAGCGACAAAACGAAACAAGCACGAACAATGGCACCATCCGAATCGAAGTGGTTACTCCAAATTGAGTGACAATCTCTAACAGTGGCCCCACCGACAGGTGGTGGGTATGTGATCAAGTTGCGTCCGAGATTCAGTTGAAAATGGTGGTCTCCACATGAAACATTGTCGTCAATTGAGCTGGAATGCGTAACTAGATAAACAGAGTCCGTGAGACCCGCATATTTGTAAAAGCCGACCGTCAATGCATCGCGCTTGGATACGGAAAACACAACCTAGTCCCTTTTCTAAGATATCCGCAACAAATTTAGCACGAATGAAGTTGAATGGTTTGGGCGTCGTGTTTAACATATTATTGACAAACAGATTGGGAATAACACAACGTTACGAGTAACTTGTAATACTCTACATTTCAACCACCTCGGGTGGCCTTCTTCAGGAGTGTTGTAATCGAGTGTTGTAATTACAACACTCCTGAGGAAGGCCACCTGAGGTGGTTGAAACGTAGAGTATTACAACTTGATCGTAACGTTGTGTTATTCCCAATCTGTTTATCACTAGTCCCTTTTCACCTGGAACAAGTCGAACTAGTTATGCGGTACCATCATCAGCAAGCACACCGACGTTCAAATGCCGTTCGGTCACAAGTTGGCATCGCCTGCGACATCACAATCACTTTAAGGAGAACATGCAGCAAGCCGAGTCGACCTGCTGTGAATTCGGTTACAAACAATGCCAGCAACGCTTCAGGTGACACCCTGAGGTTACCTGGCGAGCTATCTTGTGAGGTCACATATGGCGATATCCACTCCAAAGGCAGTTAATACCTCGCGAATCAACTAAAGCTAGACCCATTGGAGCTCGACTGGAGTGACGGGATAGATCTCTTGCAGATGCTCATCAACCGCTGGGACAACGGCGGATCAACTGATGATGATCCAGTGGTACCGCGTCATACCACCAGTCCTTTCAGTATCATCGACAAACTTTACAGAAAGAACTTCACAGTCTACTAGGAAGACTTAGGATGTTGCGCCAAAACAAACGCTACCCTGCACCTTCTTCCAAACGCAAGACCGGTTTTTCGACCGAAACTTCCAGTGTCCTGCGCAGCCCCGCCTCTTGTAGACAAGAGACTCGATCATCTGCAGGAACACGGTGTCATGAAGCTAATCAACTGTTCTACTTGGGTTGTGCCAATATCTCCGATGGGATATAGAGAATTTGCGCTAACTCTTCAACAAGTCTCAAAGCGGTGTACCATATGCATCAGTATCCTCTCCCTCTGCCCGATGATTTATTCGTGAAAATGGACAGCAGCAAGTGTTTCGCGAATTCGTATCTAACGGACACCTGCCTGCAGGTGGAATTTTCAGTGTGTTCCAAGAAGCTGCTCACCATTAACACTCACCGCGGTCTGCTCTAGTATCCGCGTCTCCACTTGAATACGATACTGAAGAACGCTCCAGAAACAACCGCCCATCTGGACGACATCATTGTGACCAAAGCCGATGAGGTAAAACCGATAGGATGCTAGGACCTGTTCTTGGATGCAGAGCCGATTACGGGTTACGTATTCGTCAGAAAAGGTGCAATTTCTTCATACACCCAATCAAATGCTTGAATTTCACCACTGATCGTAATGGCCGCCGTCCAAATCCCAACAACATCCAGGCTGCTGTCGATATGCCACCACCTTTAGACGTACCTACTCTACGTTCATTCTTGAGCCTCGACAGATATTACAGCCCGTTTTTACTCGCCATGCACCGTTTCCGAGCACCCCTGAATGTACTGTTGACGAAGGAGGTCTACTGGAACTGATCCATTGAATGCTAGAGCTCATTTGCAGAAGTGCAGACAGTGCTCAACATCGACAACTTGCTGGCGTATTTTTGTCCAACTCCCCAAATTGTAATCACAACGAACACTATAAGCTACGGAGTAGGAGCGGTCCCCTTACACCCCTACTCTGATGGATACCAAAAAGCAGTCGTTCATGTTGCTCGGCTTCTATCATCAGCAGAGAGGAGCTATGGACAGCTCGAGAAAGTAGCGCTTTTGCACAAGATGCTCTTCGGCTGGCAATTCATTCTGCTGACTGACCACGAACCGTTACTCCCTGTCTTTGGATCGACGAGGGGTATTTCGATGTACTTGGTCAATCGCCTTCAAAGATGAGCGACGACACCGCTAAATACGACTTTCATATGATGCATACGTCAACAACGAGCATTGGACAGACAAACTGTCTCTTGCGCCTGGTTGTTTTGCAGAAGAGGTTGTGACTGGTGCAGTACCCTTCGAAGTAGAGGTCAATCAAGTGTTTTCAAACATTCCCAGTCAGGGCCCAGATGGTTGCTGAAGCAACCCTACGGGACAGTGCAATGCAGTCTGTGATATTCTACAGTTAGAACCGCTGACTGGATATAGGATTAACGTTGGGACTTGACGCAGTTTTTCCGGAGATGTTCCGCGATATCGACTCTCTTGGTGCTAACTACCACCACAAAATCAACTTTCCCACAACTGTGGAGAACGTTCAACCGGTTCGAGTGTGCACAGAGGCCGGTTTGTGATAAGGGAACCCAATTCAATTCCGCAACGTTTGCTGACTTCTGCCACCAGAACGACATCCGATACCACTTTATCACCCCCAGTCCAACAGCCAAGCACAGCGCTTTGTCAAGTCGCTCGAACGCGCCCTTCAAAAAGCCCAAAGGAGAAGAACGATCGTGGAAGTGTTAGAAACAATTCAGATGCATCATCAAGCAGCTATGAGTCCGCGAACACGCGAGGCTCATTGGACAGAAAATCCGTTCGCCGCTAAACTCCATCCGCCCAACTGATAGCAGGTTCGATCAGCGGCACGACGTCAAACACCGACGGTTCAACTTTGACCAAAATGTTCTGGTCCGGGATTACCGCAATGGTTTTGCGAAATGGCTCTTGGATCGAACTGATAGAAAGTTGGGGACGTCTGGATATGCCATACCTACCAGCTTCAAACCACAAGTACCACTGAACAATCACCAGTCGAGATCCTGATGGATACGTTTGGTCACCCTCAGCCGGAACCTGTATAAATCACCAACACGCAAAGTCCGCAACACAAGTTCCCCCCAAAATGGACTGTTCTAGCACGACAGCAAATGACACCTCTGCAAGTTAATCCCCAACTTCCGTCGTATGATCAACATCCTCAAATAGGTGTTAGGGTTCAGGTAAACCTGATCCGAAGAAAAAAAATTCCGTTGGCAGAATGCAGATGTATCAAGCCATTATTGATACTAGGATCGGCGTGGAATTCAAATATTTTTTCACGCGCTCACGCAGTTACAAGGCCAACTGTACAAAACAGTTTCCGATTCGCCTTAGTCGTATCAGTTATTCGCGTTCGTGTTCAATCAGATTCGGCCATAACAGCTTGCGTCGAAAAACCAGAGTGCATCGTAAAGGGTGTTCTTGACAGCGTCTACATTATCGTCCGTGAGATCATATGTAGATATAGTGAGTAAATGTCTTTCTGGACTGCGTCAACGCACTTTTATGGAGGCGCTAAGTCTGACGGCATACAGATGTCCATTCACTGCGATTCAATGGAGCAGGCACTATTCAATGGAATTCCCAATCTAACCTGACCGCGAGGGGCTTGCTAAGGACGAGCACACAGTGAACAGAACATTGATTTCTAGTTCCTATCACTACTACGCGCAGTGGATGTATTCGGGGTTACATCAGGTCCTTGAATGATACCGAAGGTTTTTCGATCGTACTGGAGAGAACGCCACCAATCACAGCTAACCGTTGGGCGATCAAAATGCGCTTTTGTATGAGGATACCTTATTTAACCCAGTCCATCGGTGGTACCTATGAAAATTGTTCTAATGCGGATCAGATGAAAAGCGATCCGGAGAAAATCAAGGCTGTAGAAGCACTACCAGTCCACGGAGATAGCAGTATACGTCTAAACGGCATTTTTATGCATTTTAGTCACTTACTTTCAAATCCGGGTGACGTGTAACCGATTCGCTACTTGACATACGAAAATGCATTTTGGTGACCAGGCATAGCCCCACAAACTGGGTGTAAAATACAAAATGACTACGACGGAGTCACCGGTGTTAGCTTGCCACGGTTACAATTGACTCTTGCTGATCCAAATTGATGGCTGCTAAATGGACCTCGACGTGGTGATGATAAGACGAAAAAAGCGTCTAGGCCATAGATGTCGAAATATTGGAATATCAAAGAGTTATGAACAAATCGAAAAAGAATCGCTTTTGCCATAGAAATGTTCAAGTAACACACACTTTTAGAGGGAAGAAAATAGTGCTGACGAAGTACAAGTCACTAATGTCCATTATGACCAAGCTTTCGGGTGATTTTCTGGAGTATCTTCGCACAATGACACCGAGACGTCAAAATAAGGATTATGAGTTCACATATCACCCCAATAACCAAACGGTAACTGCTGACACGTTGTTTCGTGCTTTTGTACCAGATAGCGAACCTGACTGTTCGGGATTTCGAATCGTCACTATGACTGATTAGGACTGAAAACCACGAAGCGTACGCAGTCAGAACTCAAGACAATAAACTCCACAGATCCGATTGCTGAGGAACTGGTAGATATGAACAGTAGAGGCTGACCACAAACAAAAAGGATGCGCGTTCAGGGCTGACAACTTACTTGTGTTGATGAACAGGTTGTCATCGAAGACAGCATTTTGTTCAAAGATCGTTTGGGTGAACACAAAACGTCTGAAGAGAGAATTCCTGAGGTAATTTCGTCGGCAAACTTACAGATGAACGGTGGCAGCAATGAAACTTATTAGTATGGGACTGGCCCGGCATGACGTCGAATCATGGACTATGCGTCTACATGAAAAATATTCAGAGAGCGCGAAATTGCACAAACACCCGATTACGTTATTATGGAAACCGTCAGATTGGCCACAGTAGAATATAACTGTAGACATGCTGTGTAATAAGCAGCATCGTTTGTACACAGTATACTATTCACAATTTGGGAACACATGTGAGAACTAAAGAGCAAATGTCAACGCCAGGAAGACAATGGACCAGAAACGACTATTAGGACAGTGTGTATGTGCTATGAGGAACGTGCCACCAGGACTAACGGCAGTGTATTGCTGCCCAATTTGCGTGAATACCCGTCAGCCGTGCAAATGAGTGCATACGTTCGTGGCCCTATGTTTTAGCACCTGTACAGAATTTGTGCAATAAACAATTTTTCAGGCAAAGCGTTTTTTACGATCATAACAATACTACGTCAATAGCGCTAACAATGACTGGTTACCGTAGAATACTACTCTCGCGTACTGCGTCACCAAACCGATAGAAACATATCGACGGAGGTCTCCACAGCACTATGTAATCTCAAGTTACCAGAAAAACAGCGCACCTATTATGGAAGAACATCATTTACGAGTGCTGTTGGGCAACAAACGTTTTACATTTTGGCTGGCCAACCCGTTGTTACGTTCTACGATCTTGCCTCACGCAACTCGGCCGTTTAAATATAACACCTGTCCAAACAACTTTTTAATCACCACCTCTTACGAACAAAGTCCATGTAGCGGCTAATCACAGGTTGGCGCCGATCGACCGCTATTTCGCCTCCAATAGCTTCTGCATGAGTTCTAAATGGCTGAACTTTCTCCAATCAGGAAACTGTTCCAGTTTAATCCCATTACAATTATGATCTCTCGGATTGAAAATCCGACCGCTGAAACCACTCGCTACGTGCACAACTGCTTCCGGAATACACCCCGGGAAACGCTTGCAGGACAACGGGCCCCAGCTCGCAAATTTTTGGTCAGACATATGCAGAATATTACGGTTTTTAATGTTTCATCACCGGTCCATATTGCAGCCAGTTCAATTGCACGGCGGAGCTGCTGGTCTATATCGCAAAGGAGATTCTAATAATCCTCAAAGAAGCAGGTGAAATGCGTATTTCATGTTGCTGGAGCAGTGTAATACTCCAGAGACAGCCATAAACTGCATCTCGGCACAACAGAAGATTGGCAGCAGGATGCAAACCTTGGATACTAGTTACTCCAACCCCTTATTGCCGAGAACGTCTGAACAAACAAAGGTCGAAAAGCAGTCACACCAAGGAAGAACAAACCAGAGACAACGTTACGACTGCGGTGTACAATATCTGCCGGAGCCACAGGAAGGCCGAAAAGTATGAGCTCCTGACACTAAACGCAATCCACAACAATGAACTAAAAGAGGTGACCTCTACTCGGAGTTCCAACGGAGTCGACAGGGGAAAACGCAGCCGGGAGAACTTGTACTAGCCTCAGAGAGCCTGAAGTGACCAATAAAAGGACGAATCCAAAAGAAACAACGGAATGTACATACCAAAAGAAAAAAGTGGAAGAATTGCAAACAATCACTAACAGCGTCAGCCGATGTGCGTTCGTTCAGTAGTAAATCTAACAAACCATTTTAAGCTCACTTTGTGAGCACAGAATGGTCACTCAGATGGGATATTAACAACAGACCATCACAGTGTGTTAGGACCGGGCAAATATTCACTGAATAAAAAATAACCACAAACAAGGGTCACTCCCAATCAATAAGAAACAGGTAAACATGACCAGTCAGCAAACAAGATGTGGAGCAAAAATGTTGTGCCCACTTTATTCCAACTGTACAGTCCCATGCGTTCTTCCATTAATTGAGATCGTTCAGATCGGAATGAGGTGCTACTTTTCGCGATCTTTTGACCCTGACCCACATCCATATATTCATTCCAAGGTAATGATGCCTGTTCCGTTGTTGGGTTTTGTACTCCTAGCAAAACGCGCAAATAGCTTTAAGGGTTAGAACGAGTGGTTGACAGACACATCCGAGGAAATTTCCAAAAATCTTTGTGCAGTTTGTGGTAAACGATCATGCAAGACAGCTGGAGAAAATAACGTGTAGAATACACAAAGGTACAGTGCGTTCAAAAATTGGGACAGTATGCAAGTGACACACAAAACCATGAAGTAATCAAATTGACTCACTGTTTCGTCGGTATCTTTCTGATTCCACTGAGGATTCAACAGGCCTACCCGAGAGCTTAGTCCAGTGTTGATTGTGTACCTTCAAAGTTATGAGTTACACGATAGAAGATTCTCACTTTACGCTGTCTTCGGTCATGGGGATTCCATTGTCAACGGCATCCAACTCAACAATGAAATTGCCATAAATCTGAAGCAATCGGAATAACCCAAAAAGAAAAGCCAACGAAACCTTATTAAACAGGACAGAAATCATGGGATGGGATTCTTGAACACCAATAACACTAGCCAATATTTGTCGTCCGAAATGCACATACACCAGACCAGCGCTGCTGAGCTTTATGTCCCATTCGGAATCTTTGAAAAAACTTTTGAAAGTTAACTCAAAGCCTCTAAAAACAACGAGTGATAAAAACAGTAGCACAACACGCCAACCGTTGATGATGATCATATCTTTGTGTGACCGGATCAAACACACCACCAACATCAACAACAACTGTGCAGGTGGACAACATGGACTCATCTCGCGAACGAACTATGTCTGCGTTAGCATATTCGGGTAACTGCTTCAACATAGCACAAGCAACCAGTTCGTCCGCGTGAAACCTTCCGTTGTGTGTGCCGATACGTGGCTTCGCACAATTACTGATCGGCATTCCCTAACATAAAAAAGGAGAAAGGTTGGGTGTAAAAATAAGTGGATTAACATCAGAAGAAAACTTACTTGCGAGTGCGCAAAGAAGACAATACAAAAGGTTACGCTTAAATCTGACAGACACGGAACATTTTCACACGAACGGTCATGGACATTAACAGGTGGTGTTGCAGTTCGAGCAGCCGATCGTCACAAATGAGAAGGAACTGCTTGTTTAAAAAACGGTTAGCCTGTCATTGTGACACTAAGTAAATAGAATAGAGAGCCGCTGATAAGTCTACAGAGAGCCGGGTGATAGGGGACGAACACACCTCACACTTAATCGCAGCTTTCGGATTAGAGCAGAAACGTTGGCCACCATATTCCGAAACAAAACGAACAGGTCAAAATAACTTGGGAGGAACCGGTGGAAGCCACCACCAGTGAGTAGTCAGCAAAAGATTTATCACTTTCCGCTTATAAACATCATACGGTGTGCTATAATGCAATTAAATGAGTCACGTAAAAAACTAGAAAAGACCAGTCAAGGAAACCGGATTTCAATTTGTTACCATACGTTTCGCAACAGTCAACGTTGTCAGAGACCTATCTGGAGGGCAATAAATTAAAGGTTTCTGGTAAAAGGTCGTCAGCACAAAAGAACGTACTAAGCATCTCTACAAGGAACAATGTGAGTACAAATGCGAAGTCAAACATCTTTACGGTTGTTTTTCACTCCATAATGACCAAAATAAGATGAAGAATCGACAGAATATCAGATACGAATTTAATTGAAACTCATAGACACGTACCACATAACCATATGAACTGAAGGCAGTGGTCAGATAAAAAGCACGCTTCTGAAAAATTCGATGACTTAAGATACGTTGACGAGACCGTGTGAACAATGTTGCGTAACACGACACCACTTTGAACATCACAACCTAGTACATAAAGTAAACGGATGTGAAACAACGTATACCACTCAAAGTCCGGAACCCAAAATGGCATGCATGGAAAAACATTGTACCAACACCCAATGGCAGTAGTCGCATCTAGAACTCAAATTACGGCGGTCAATAAGTACCTCATTTGTTTCTTCTATCGCTTGGCAAAATAAGTGGAGTCAGGCTAACCTCCAAGTGTAATGGCAAATCATTTAGCGAATTACATAATGTGGACCTAAGGTTGATCATAGTTCTATCCACAAAAAAACACAAGCCTTATACATGCTCAATCATACTACTTACTGTAACCAGTTGACCTAAAACAGCCCTGATCATTACAGACTTGTCTTCGTGAATATACGTATTTATTATTCTTTCCATCTGTTGGTTTAGCTGACATATAATGGATGAACCTTAAATCAGGACGTCCAACTCTATCTTACTGTCTCAGTGATGTGTGCTTTATGAATCATCCGTCATAGTCACTTGCAACATAGAGCTACTGGCAGCCCAAACAGTTGTGAGCAGATCCTCATTAGTTATCGACATTCGGACAATGAGCACAATGGATTCATACATTCACCAAATTTATTACGTCTATCAGATCCCATGGACTGTATAAAATAAATGGTGACCAACACAGTCGTTCCTACCTAACTAAGTTACTGCAAGCGAACGAGCAGTAAGTTGAAGCTCAGGCGAGCGAAATGGTGGTAGACACTGCTTTTATGTAACTAGGTAGAATATTTTGCCAAAACTACATGGTGACCGTGGATGGGAGCAAAGTGTTTGGCAAGATTCCCTTCTGGACCTGCTTCTTTTTTGCTGTTTCTCAATGACCTTAGAGAAATATTTAAAACAACAAGTTTGGTTTGAGCGGTTCATCATTAGGCCTGGTGCAACACTGAATCGACTATCTGAAATAATCTACGAGGATCAATATGATGGGTCTCCAACGGACCGCCAGCAAAATCTCCTGTATACATGCACATCAAGAAGGGGTCTACCATCTAGGCGGAAATTTCCTGAAACACAAAAAATGGGCATTATTTAAGAATCGTTCTAACTGCATCACTCAAGGTAGCCCGGACAAGACCTACATTTCGGCACACAACATACTGGGGATCACCAAGAAGGCCCTCTAACAGGTATGCACCTAGAACAATAATTACTTATTCCACCTAACACATCAAAGCAATCCTGTATATCAAAGATCGATGTTCTATTTCTGCTCCAAGTTACGAAAACTTGAGAGTTCAATCAAGTGAACTTTGAATGAAAGGAGAAAGAACCAACGGGGAGAAGCTAGGTTTCCTTAATAAGCTTCTACAAAGCCATAAGCCTGTGATCTGAAAATCGCTACTGATATGTAAAATATTGAGAGAATATGCGAATTCGGAGCTACGGGTGGTTCTCCTTCAAAAAACACGAAACGCGACGAGAACATTAAATGAATCTAAGGAAGCCAAATGTACGGAGGGTGCTTGTGGTTTACCACCTCTCCTGAATGGAGTGCGCTTTCGTGCTCAGTGGCGGACGTGGAATCATATAACACATCTGAATAGGGCCTAGATGAGCATGTTCGGACTTTGCGACTGCAGGAACAGTCCAAACTTGATGCTTCCAAGGAATACCAGCGTGACCAGGAACATCATATCCCGCCAGCCATCGATGTAACAGAAAAGACGAGTGAGTGCCAAAATTTCCAAAATTTCAGCTTCCCATGGTAGCTAAGAGACGTTGAGGCATAATCACCCCTCCGGAAAAATGAAACACTGTATACAGAAGCAAAACTTTCCAAAGTTGTTGCTTTTAATTCAGGTAACTACCCGCTGAACCACTGATTACCACACCACGAAGTAATTAACCCAGTAGAATCATAAATACTGAATCAGTATCCAAAGAACTAACGAAAGTGTTACATCAACGTTATCATCAAAGACGGTCAGTGAACTCGTTATCAACCATAAACTGCAAGGCTTCTTTAATTACCACATGCAGTAGAACATCTTCAAGAGCTACCTAGAAGCCATCCAGCAGAAACAGCAGCTTGAACCCGGGTGAACTGTTTGCAATTACCGAGTGGGCGTTGTGGATTATTTAGCAAATAATTGTCGCGTTTCTTAGCGGCAATGATTGCCCATGGGTTTTTGAAAACTTGTCAATGGTATTATGGCAGGCGACTGCTCGTAACACCAGGTTGATTTAATTGGCAAAGGTTTTTCTCCTCGTGAGTTCCACCAACTGACTGCAACTTTGGGTGTACCCGAAGTGTTATTACCCGTGAAAAGTAAACAGAACGCATATGGGAAAACATGTGCGTCGCGCTGATCGTTATTATTAAGTAAATCCGTGGCCATTTGTTGACTATACAGGAACCCCAACATATGCCCTAGCTAAGTTTGTCTCGTATTCTTAAACCTCTTGAACAGTGCACAGACCACTCCATTCGGAGTTCCACACAACTGGTTACCAAACTGAAGGAACTTAGCTTAAGCCACGGATAAATGTCTGGTCAGCTTTGATAGTGTTTCGTTGTTTACCAAGATTTCAGTGCGGGAAAGCCTGGGGTTGATTCGCCAGCTCCTTGAAGCATATGCGAATTTAGCTGAACGAACAGGTTTATAAGTTAGTGGGGTTATAGAAGCTACGGAGCATTGCTTACGGTCTGCCTTCTTTACGTTCAAGGGGATCCTCTATCAGCAAAACATACGGAGTAGCGATGGGCTCACCGATCTCTCCCAACGGTTGCTAACTTGTTCATGCAAGACCTAAAAAAGTTGCTGTCTAGCTTTCCTGATCCACCCAGCATTTGGTGGAGATATGTTGATGATGCGTTGGTGGTGATACGTAGAGAAACTATTGGTAAATTCATGGAGCAAATAAACTCCTTTCATCAGCACATCAAATTTACGATTGAGCGCCATGATTGAGGCCATGAGCTGAGTTCCCTAGACTGTAGAATACGCAGAACAGCCGATGGCAAACTGAACACAGGCGTGCACAAAATGGACACCCGTTCTAATCGGTACCTTTGCTTTAGCTCAGATTACCCCATGTGCACTAAGAAAGCAGTCACATCCAGTTTATTTCACAGGGCCTTGTTATTAACCAGTTCCGAAGACGAGCTCTCAAAAGAATACAAAACTGTCAAATTGACACTGAAAGCCAGCGGTTACTGTGACAAGATTCTACGTCCAATTCAGGAGCCACATTGCAACAAGATTAACGAGCACAGGAACTGACTATCGACTATTGTTATTCCGTACAGAAGGAATACATCGGAGAATCTTGGACAGGTCCTCAATCGCACACACACAACGTACAATAACTGTCTATCCTTGTTTGCACCTGGGGTCGTCACATGGTGACCTCAGATGAACCGTGAACCCGTGCATTCCATTGGTAGCCTGTCCATGCACCGTATGTTAAACATACAAGCACGTGCCAGTTGATAACCACCTCATTGGAGCATGTTAAGTGAATTTTCTGATTTAAATCGCTTGATAAAGGCTCTCCGAGAGGGTCGAAACGTTGCGAAACCGACAACTCTTTTGGTTTTAACTTGGGGCTTAACCAAGGGTTTATTTAATAATGTACCCGAAGTGTTTTGACATAGGGATTTATCAATAACAGAACGTGACCGCCTTGTATCCCACCCGCACCAAATCCCATGGTACACTATGAGAGAAGTAGAAAGGCTGATAATCCATCAGGTTCGGCGACTGACCAATGTAACTTTTGTGATACGATCAGCATTAAGTAACGGGCCTGGGCGTATGCAGAGTGTTAACCGTGGGATCGCCATGGGCACAATCGTTAGAATCACCCTCACCATTAAGCCACATCCATGAGCATTGTGGCCCGAACAGCCGTTGGTCATAACACCGATTTACGAGGCAGTAGAGTAATCAATAATGAAGTCCGTGACTACAACATAAGTATAGGGTTACCGATTAGAATGAACAGGGCGTCTCTGTTTCTCCTGCCTCCCGACATGATCGGGTAGTCTGAACAATATTCACACAATATTGTAATGCGGTGTTTGACTGATCAGTCACCTGTTGTGAAGTCACTAACGGCATAGTTAACACGCTAGTATCACAAACACGATGACTGGAGCGTAAATTCCTAATGGGATACGCACCACTAATGAGTTTTAATAAGAGTGGAACTCGAGTTCGATGCTTCCTCGCAAAGTGGGTCAGCCGGAAGGCTTATCTGAATGCAGAGGCTGCAATAGAATGTAGATGACGTTCAATCGGAAATACGAATAAGCGAACAACAAAGCAAAGGAAACGGAAGATCATGAAAAAGATGAATCGACATCCTTCCGTATACAGACTGATAGTCGATTGTGAAACACTGCAATGCTCAAGGTGGTTTCAAACCAACAGACTGGATGTTCACGAACTGCCCACGGTAGGTCAACAGTCCATGAACAAGCATAATCAAGCCTGCATGGCGTCCAACTATTTATGACTAGGTTTACACGGCCATAAGCCCCTGATGCAAGGTAGCGCAAGTCGAATTCGTGCATTTGAATTGAGTTATTATGCCAATGTCGTTCGATTTCATACAGAGCACTAGCTGTCCAAGAAATGTGTCAACGCGTGTTTCATCATAAAAACACCCTGCTTTCAGGAAGGCGCATGATCATCATCATCATCATAGACAGCAATACATCAGTGGTTCACATTAATGCTTGACTGTCACACAACCATGAAGAAAAAGCAAACTTTATGTAGAAAGACAGAAGGAAAAAGAAGGGGACGGGAAGGGACCTAACTACTGAAAATGACTACGTCCATATTCAAAACTTTCAACATCAAGGTGTCTACACCCTGCAAACAAACAACCGAGCTGCAAGTGAGAGGAAGACGCTGTGCAATCCAAACTGGGTGACCGGCCAACTAGCGTCCGTGAATAAGTGCGGGACAGTCTTCAAAAACATTGTTCAACGGACGACTGAAGAACGTAGTCCTGAGCCCATTTGGCCTAAGTGGGTGAAGCAGTCGCTGAGGCGAAATATCCGCAAACCACGCTCTGGATCTCTTCTGATATCAAGATACTAAGGGGGCTCGTTTATAGTATACTACGCTGCACAACATGATACGATGTGGTTATTAAATGCGACCGTGATGACCTCCAAAGAGAGCTAGAAGTGAACGAAGGTGAATTCGAAAACGTTCTATGCCCTCTGTTCTGGAGTGTCCAGATGAAAAATGTACACACTTAATTGGGATGCTCCCATGTGAGGCGGCTAAAGCTACGGTGACACAATTAAGTAGTGCCCATGATACCTGAGTTCGTATCTCATCATAACTCTTGTGCCTCACCACCCAGTACCATGGATACGCTCGATGGCATCGATGGCGGCTATGCTTATAAAGCCTAAGGATCTATCGGACCACGAGTCATCTGTTCCCAGTTTACCCACGCAACACGCGAAGTTGTGGGCGACTCCATTTCGCTCCTTATTCACTCACTCGTCAGTGGGGAGTGCGAGATCAAGGACGTGGAAGCACTGTCATGTGATGCTTCTTCAAAATGGAAGTGGCAAAGAAGTAAACAACAGGTACACCACTTTACTCACTGCAGTATTAAAAAATCCTGGAAGGCTTGATCGACGGCCAAATTTGACTCTACTTGAGACTATGCAGTCTTAATGAGCCTCAGTTGTGTTGATTTCACCAAAGATATTCACACACACAACCAACTCGCTGATGGCTAAGAACTCCAGGATCAAAATAGTTGACAGTGACAAAGGTGTGCATACAGTGCACAGAGCACCACAGCATGTTGCCAGCACATGTAAAGGATTGCGGTAACTGAGGCTAACTGCAGTCTAGCACAAAAACTGAATCCTAAACAGAACCTCCAGTTGGATGGTCCAAGGGAAATACACCAGCACACATAAGGAAGCCCGGAGAGTAACTCGGGGTTCAATTCTTGGATCATTATTGCCTCCAATGTTTGTTGACTATGAGAGTACTAGCACACAGTGCGTGAAGATCTAGATACCAGCACTAACTTCAGCGTGCAAGTAAATTTTTCAGGATGATCTGCATGAGAATCACATTTGGGTTAGGAAATTACCTCCCCTCAAAAACGAAGAAATATGACCTTTGCCTTCTCCAAAATGTTGAAAGTATGCAACAAAGAACTGGAGTTCCACTTCAATTTGCCTCTAGGCGACATGTTCTCGGCACTCTCTTTCATGAAGACTGGAGAGTATCAAAAAGCTGCAGTACTCGTGTTGTGTGCGTAAACGACGCTCTGCTCAGAAAGTAGTTTATTTAAGGACACCTCAAAACGTGAAAATACAGTTGGAGGCATCCAGTTCTGTACTAACCTGTTACAATGGACATAGTCAACTAAAGCCTGCGTAGAACCGTTGCCGCAAGTGAGTTGTGCTGCAAAACCTGGGGTTCAGCACATACGACGTATGTAGTGTAAGCCCGGAGGAATAAGACCAGTAGGCGTTTGAGGGGGTTGTGGTACAGCTTCTCAATGATGGCTACCCAGGTAGCTGGTACGGAAATGAAACTCTCATCTCTCAGAAATAAATACAGACCCAGTGGTAGTATCTAAGTAGGGGAAGAAGATATTGAAAATATACAACGCCTAGTTCCGTGTAGAAGTATACATTAGTACACTCTAGATAGGATAAGATACAAAAACAAAAAGTTAAATTTGGACTGGAAGTTATACAATTCCTTCAGAATATAACCCACCAACAAGCAGAGGGAAAAGGAGGAAGGCCACAAAAACCCAGATTTCGCAAAATTAGAGGGGACAATCTACCAAACGACGGGGATCGTTTGTTGCTACGAGCAAAAAAATAGATAACTCACTCAACTTGCTTGCGCCCAACGGGTTCGTCATATCTTCGTCGGCGGCGTCATGGGTACACTGATGACCTACCAATCCCAGATAGACAGCGCATTCATGGCCACACCCAACGCAACACTATACACTTATGTCATCACAAACGATAACACCTACTTTCTCCGCGTGTAGCGCACTTGAATTCACGGCCACACAATACTCCTTTATTAGACATTCGGAAGCCCGCCCGAATTCTATTCCACAGACAGCCCCATGACCTAGGGTGGATTTTGCAAATCAAAAAACTTGTTTGGATAAAGTCACGGTAACAGCATCTGAAAACCGGTATTTCGCTTGCCTGCTTTCAGCTGCCCGTACGGCAGCTGTTTCGGAATCTGCTCACTGGCTTATCAGTGTGTCCTAGATCACGAGACTGATTGAGCATCACCCGTGATTGCCCGAGAAATATCTTGAAGTTTTGAATCGTGTTCAACCGTCGAACACTCAAGATACGTTTCAGATATTGTAGGTGGAAGCAAGTAAGATGGGGGAACATTACGCTGACACAACGTCCACAGTTCTATATCGTAAAACGTTGCCATTACGTGACAAACGAGCAAATTGGCCTTTGTTTTCGGATTGCTGCTCTTCCAGGCATGTAATTCAACATGATCGGAAACAGTGTTAGCCTCGACCATACGACGTCCGAACTCGTCGTCCATGAGCAAACCTGTGGATAGTTTGTTACGCAAACAGCAGAAGGCGGTACAGCTACCTCTTAATTTCTCGGTTGAGGCGGTGTTCAACTATAGTTACAGCATCTCGGTGAAAACACACATACCACTGATATAATGTTGTCTATGATGACGAAATAGTTCACTTTCTCCTCCACTGCGCAGGCTGATAGTTGTTCTCATGTACCCTAGTGACTTACGACCTTTCACTAAAAGGAGCTTTAATGATAAGTACAAATGTCATCGTTAATCCAGTGCTATCTTCCCGAAGCTGAATCTATTTTCGTAAAGTTAAGAAGAGTGTCGCTTACAAACCAAATGCCTGCTGAGACTATAACAAGCTCACAGAGGTTGGCGCGTGCATGCTATCTTTCTTCATGCTTTTGAAAATAAACAGGGTTGTACGGCGCCAAGTCCATTTTTGCTCACCCATGTAATTCGGTCAGTTCCAGGATTCTTCAATCGCGAGGTTTGAGATTCCGCACAGTGAACGCTTTTTCGACTTTTGGTTGTAAGAAACTAACCCGACGTTTTCCTGCAAACTGCAAGTTTGTCAGCTGCAGCGAACCTTATTGTTGTATTATCGTCCTTCTGTATTATTCTGTTCTGTGAAACAGATTAACTACTGCCCCTGGTAGTTCAGTCCAACTGTAAGACGAATAAAGCCCTTCTTAAGGGCCTCATACCTACTCAATATCTGGCTAGCTGAATCGTTGCGTCCGCCAAATGATTGCAATTTACCGTTTCAGAATCTCATCAAGGTGGAACGATTCGTAAGACTTGACTGACCGCAACAATATCACTGCAATGGTCTCACTGGTATAGAACATTTACAAACTTCCTTGCCGCGATATTAATTGCCGTGTGCCAGCATACTGTCGGGTGTCTCACCTGTGAGTTAGTTTTATCAACCCTCGAAGTAATCCATACTGAACCTAGAGACTGGCCAGCCTCTCGATGAATATCTTTAGAAACTGAAATTATTGGCGAAAGACTGCAAACTCAAATCCGTCTCTGCCGAAAAATATCATGATGCCGCTATCAAGGATGCATTCATCAGAGGCCTGTGGTGTGACAACATACATCGGTGACTCTTAGAGAACGAATTCCTTAACCCTGAAACTGCCTATAAGCAAACCCACACTTTAGAAATGACCATTCAACAATCACGGACACATTACGTTGACTCTTCGAGCTTTACAGCGTCTACTGAATGGCCCACGCGGTCCCAGGACCTTGCTTATTCTCCCGTGCAACCTGACAATAGGATTTCTGCTGCCGAAAGTAGCAAGCGCTAATTCTGTGGCAACGACCGACATCCTCGAGTTCATTGCCCAGCAAGATATTCTATCTGCAAGTGTTGTGAGAAGAATGGTCATTCCCGAAAGGTTTATCACCTCAAAACATGCTCAAAACAAGCGACGTCACGAACAAATTCTCTACTCTCCTCGATGCCTGCTGCAGCGGCGCCCAAATGCATGACTAGTGCAATGGTGGGTCTCATGGTAAACAAGATCCCAGTGCAAGCACCTGTGCATACTGGATGTTCGAAGAGCTACTCATCTGCTGTGATAGTAAGAAGACATGAATGGCAAGTGGAAAGACCCCTTAGTAAATCACTATGGTTTCTACCCATCTGTCAAGTCACACAGAGCCAGTACTTTGTTAGCATTCAGTATAAGAATATGCGCTATTCTAGAGTTAGATTATCTGTCCTCCCCGACCTATACACAGACGTTTTGTTGGGACGCGCCTTCCTCAAGTTACATTCGAAAGTTGTAATACCCTTACACGGTGATAACCCCCGGTTTTCGCTGACCTGCTAGCCGCTCAGGCCGAAGCACCTTCCGTGTTTGGGAATCTTGCGCTTAACTGCAAACCGATCGTAACAAAATCTCGACGGTACTCACCGAGCGACAAAAAATTCATTCGAGCCTTCCGTATCTCAGTAGCGCGCTCACCCTTTAGTCACTATGAACCATAGCCATGAAGAGGATGGCTATTGATTACCGCCAAACCACTAACCCATACACTCACCTGAATGTCTATCCGTTGCCGAGACCAGATGACATGACCGAGAAAGTACCAATTTATGCTGTGTACAGTGCATCCGATTTGCGGGGCGCATACCACCAAGTGCCCACCCGAGAAGAGGATAAAATGTGCACTGATCTAAGGCGAGTGGAATACTAGATCACTTTTGTCACATCCCTCTCGGCGTAACCAACGGCGTCGAAGTTCTTCAACGGGCAATCGACAGTATCATTGAAAAAGAGCAACTGGTAGCGACTTTTGTGTACGTCGATAACATAAAAGAAATGTGGAGAGAACGAGGAAACTCACGAACAATATCTGACTACACTCACGGAAGTCACTCGGAAGTACGGCATTATCTGTAATGAAGACAAGTGTCATATCCGCCAGGAAAATTAAACCCGAGAAAGTAAAATTGCACTTCTAGAGGGGTCATTAAACCGGATCGTGACCGTTTACCTCTTAAAAATTCATGCTACCCTGTGATCTGATGTCCCGATAGTGCGCCCATCATTCTCGGTGGATGTCCCACTTCTCGGGTAAAATCTGTCCCCTCGCAAAGAGCAAAATATTCCCAGAGTTGAAAGAAATCGTCTTTTTGCTCCAAATCACTAAAGAAAGAACTGGAGGAAACCATCGTCATGACCACTGATTGCACCATCTGGCCAATCTTTGAGACGGACGCTCTCGATTTCGCAAAAGCCGCCATCTTTACCCAACGTGAAAGACCGGGTGTTTTCTACTCCAAAACTCCTTCACAAAGTGAACAACGGCATTCAGCCGTAGAAAAGTAGATTATGTTAAGGTTAAAGCTACCCGAAAATGGTGGCTGTCTGTCGGGGAGTCACTTTCGACTGATTACTGATCAAAAGTCGGTTGCCTGTGTGTACAATATGAATCACGCAAGCAAAATTCAACGATAAAAACCAAAGATGGAAGATCGAACTTTCACAATACAGCTTCGATGTTGGATATCACTGGGGGACCAAAACAGCGTAACCGACGCCTTATCTCTTAGCCACTGTTGTACACCGTTTAACAATATGTCTCTGGAAGAAGTTCACCATTCTTTGCCTCCTTCGGGCATCATTCGGATGTCTCATTGTGTTCGAAAATTTTACCGTATACTGTTGGGCAAGTAAAACTAATGACTTCTCGCTGTTCAGTTTGTGCAGAAATTAAACCCCGGTCTCATAAACCAACCGAGGTGAACCCAATCAAAACAATCCTGCCGTTCAAACGGCTCAATTTCCATCAACGGTAATGAATATCAGCTCGCCGCGATACATGAATATTCCAGATTCCCGCTTGTTTTGGGTTGTCCCGACATGAAATTCTCTACGGTGATTAAATGCTTTCATAAGTTTTTCTCACTGTTCGGCAGGCCACCCTAAGTACATTCAGAGGGAGGTTCCTCTTTCATATGAGTGGTTAAAGCCGTTTCTACACAACAAAAGGATAGTCACCGACAGTACTACCGCCTACAGTACCCAAGTTAACAGACAGGTTGAAAGACCGAATAGGGCATATGGAAAGCAATTACATTTGCAAAAAAATCAAGACTTGCCTATCAGCCACTGAGAAGCAATCTTCATCGATGCCTCACATCTCACTCGTTCCCTTTTATGCACCGCAATTAACGCCACACTATATGAACGGCTGTTTTCTTAAAATCATGGTTCCAGCTCACTACTAACGTGGCTTCTTCACCCCGAGCCATTGCCCTTACGGTGAAACGCGAGGTCGTCAAAATACGATCCCCTGATGGAGTAGGTGGAACCAATTGAGTGTAATCCGAAGTATGCAATTGTTCGACTGCCTGACAAAAAGGAGACAGTGTCCCTCCGGCATCTAACCCCAGCGGGTGAAAATGAGCTCCAACTCCCAAACCAAAACGAATCAAAGGAAACTTCAGATCCATCAAACTCCGATCACAACACCTATAATAACTGACTTATCCCAAGTAATTAAGACTAAGGTTCTTAATCATACATCTTCATCACATCCAGTTCCCAATCCCTCTGGTGTCAGTGCAGATGGACGAGATACGCCACGAATAATCGAACTACAACAAAGAACGTGACCTTGTTTTGAGAAGCGAAGAAGTGACATTTGCTCTTTTGTCAAACTGTACCATTTTTGGTCAGCGAACTAAGACTGTGGAGGAGAATGAAGTGTACTGTACTGTTTTACCTTTCTTCTGTGGTACTTTGTTGTGACTCGTTTCGAGTATTCCCCTTTTCTTTTTTTATAGCTCAAATCCAATTGTAGGGCGAACAGAACCTTTCTTATGAGTCTCACATACTCTCAGTCTCCGCTTAGCTGAATCGTTGCTTTTGTCGATCATAGCACAGCAGCTAAATATTTTTGATTTGTTGAAGAACTGAGTATAGTCATGGAAATAATTCAGGGTACACACTACCTGGGAGATTTTCGACTAACATTTCCTACCACACAAGATAAATGGGAGTGTTCAAAAAACTTCTATCAGGATTTTGCTTTCGTCAGAGAGACTTGATGAGGATTCTAACGTTGGTGATCGCGTTTCCACCGTACGTGTCCATCTAGTGGTGACATCCGGTCAGCCGACGTTACAGTCATCGATTGTAATGTCATCGATTTACCTTCATTCCCTATTTCGTTTGTTGGCTTTTCCTTATCCAATTACGGACGATAAAACAAATCAGGAAGCAACGTGAAATCTATGGACAAACACGTTGTCTTCGACACATAGTATCAAACCGGGTTGTAGCGAACAGGTCAGCAACTCCTCAGTGGGTGCGTTGGTACCACTAACACCGTTCAGGCCTGATCAATACAGCCCCTTTGTGAAGGAGAGCGTACATCATTTCTGGTGTGAGGACTGTTGTGCCAGAAAAACATGAATAGGTCAACTGTGGCCTTATCCTTGAACAACTCTCCAGAATGAGTGAGAGTGGTTGAATGACAGTTGAGTAGTCGCCAAGTAAGTGAAAACGATTTTCGTTTGACAAATATCGACACAAACCACTCCGTCGATGCCTGCCTGGATGTCACACTTCTTCATCGATCCCTTGTAGGTTCGGAGTGTGAGACTATTGACATGGACATGTGACTCAGATGTAGACGTCTCAACGTCTACAGTCACTTCACGACTACAGCTAGACTACAGTTGTGGTGGGTGTTACTCCCATTGATGACACATGTATACCACGCTACACCGCCATTGTTGCTGAACTGGCGGCAACATACGTCGGTGTTACTGAACTGATCAACTGTGAACAGCAAACACACGACTGTGATCATTAAAAAAGACACTCTCAAAACCTCCACTCGCAAGGCCAATGAAAGAGAACGAAAGGGGGAATCTAAAAGTGTTGCGCTTGACAACTCCGTTGCGTCGGTGGGTAAGCGACAGTTGCCCGAGATCAGTACACCTTCAACAAGCACACGAAGGGCGCATGCCAAACGTACCCATTATGCTCTTTACAGAGATATCTCTGGAGCGCCGTGATGTGTCGTGCACGAAAAGCTGTGCGGTGGGCACGGAAACTCCGACCCCCACTTTTCGAAGCATGAGGGAATCTATGGAGAAACACCTCAAGTATCACATGATGATCGACTTTTATTGAATCGAAGTTTCCGTAACAAAGTTTTTGCCTCCAGGATTCCCAGCGGTTAAAGTCCACAAGTTTATGCAACTGAGTAACATAACAGATGGCTTTTTAAATCTACAACCTAGGCTACTGAGGGTAGTTTTTATCACAATTGAGGAACCCGGAACATTCTTAAGCTTTGCCTTCAAACTTAAAGGATCTGGAGTAGGCGTCCACGAAGATCCTCCACTAAATTACTAAGTCAGACGTAATGAGGCCATTTAGTAGGTATGATCTCGGCGCGTGGCGCGAGGACAACGAATAAAGCTTCATAGTTTTTAGCCAGTTTGCCAACAGTCCCATTCGGCCATTGAAGACCCGGTGTTACTGTCTCACAATCACACAATCGTGATTCCAGATTACTTCAGGCAGTCCGAATCAACACAGATAGCCTGAAAAGCAAGATGTATGACCAACAAACACAGAAGAAAGGGAGATAGCTGACGTTTTCCCGCAAACCCGGAGCGTCCTTTCGGATAATTGAAACGTCCTCAGGGTCATCATCATCATCATCATCATNAAATACAACGGGACTTCCGGACCTAATGAATGAAAACTAGTTCGTGGACTTGAGGCGGTTTAATGCAGCCAGCTTACATAGGTCTTTCGGGCATCTATTGGAAACGGGGCTTTCTCGTAAAAAATGGAGGACACGACGATACCGACCACCTAACGACTTAGTGGCCTGATTGGCATCATGGCAAAACCCAATGAGGGGCTAGTACTGTGTCCGGATGAACCAACCATGCCTAGTGTGTGATAAGGTGATACTGGAGGGGGTAATGCGTGCGAGTACTCGCACGGTGCGGAGCTCAAAACGCTTGCCATATTCACAAAGGCTTGCAAGGCTGAGCATGTATTTGCCGTGTTGTCAACGACTATGAGGTGATCTGATCACCACGTAGCGTACATTAACCCGCCAAATTCCTCCTCACATCTCTGGCCTGTCCACGCTGGCGCAGCTGCAGGCTCTCCGTGGACACCCTCTAAAACTGAACAGACCTCAATCTGACCACACAAGAGATGAATCCCATCAACCTCGGGGCGTCATGGAGTACTGAAGTACTGCTTCGGAAGATGCTATATATATATATATATATATATATATATTGATAACAGATCCTAGTGTGTATTTGAAACGTCACAATAAATCGTTCACTACTCAGTGTGCGCCCTTTTCAAGTACTCCAAATAAATAAATATACATGCATATTTTTCAACGTACCTGTGAGAACCATCCTCAGATGAGTGCGATCAATCCATATAATATAAGGTGATACATACAAACAACAACCGTACAAAGCGACAAATATGCGAACACTAACAGAGGAGGTGTAAAGAAAAAACGGAGAACTACAGTACCTGCACAGTCAGTCGGAGATTTCAGGCATAAGCATGATGCTCTTGGGTTGCAATTTGCTTATTTCTCCATGTCTAGTACTTCCGATCTTGTTTCTTTATTTAAGTGGGAGAATAAACTCGTTGGTGTCGGGGAATTTACGAGCTATTTGCGCTTTCATGGGACTGATAGGCTGCATCCTTTAGGTTTTTATCTAGTAACCCTCACGGTTACTCATAAAAGTGAAGAAGTTCTCTCATCGTCACAGAAATGTGCGCCCTCAGACAAACCAGATACTTTCTGCCTTGGAGAAATCCAAGCATGAGCTTTCCGAGATACCGGAAGTGGCTGCGGCACGCCTATAGGTATGTGGAGCTTCGGAATGAAGTAGTTTCTGATGGAACCATTTGTCGGGTGACGGGGTTGGAAATAAGGAGGAAATTTGGTGCTTTGTACGTTGTGGGCCACTCCTTCAGGCCCACGCACTTCTACCAGTGGTTGACCACCCGAGGGGATTTGGATAACCACTGTTGGGCGCTAGCACCCACTTGAGAGTGGGAAATAATACATCTGCTTTGATCTGGAGCTGCGGGTCAGCCTTGATGTGGGAATTTGTCCTGGCATTTTGGGTGCGCCTCTCCCGCTCTTGCAAAGAGCGGCCAAACGAGACACATTTTAAATAAACGTGACCGTCCATATCCGTCGTTTTATCAAGCAGATGTCCTGTATTCGGTTTCCCGGGTAACGTCACAAGAATTCCAAGTGACTCCTTAGAAGCCTTTAAACGAAGTGGCGTGCTCATATGGCCACAAGTTCTTTTGTTCCTATAATTAATGGTCAGTTTTTTCATGTGAATTCACGATACGTCCAGTAGCCAAATCATGTGTCCATTAGTAGTCTGGTTTATTCGTGGTTTCAATGTTTTTTGCAACAGATTTCTATTCGCATCACTTGTTCATCGTTTTTCATAATATTTACTCGCACTCGACAGGATTGTTATAACACTGTTTCAGATCCCACATTTTTAGAGGGTAGATGGAAGTTTTCACCCACAGAAAATTTGACTGTTTTACTTGTTGGGGACGAAACTTCGAAGAACGCAATGTGGTGCTGGGAGACCAACAAAAGAAACGCCTAGTACGGTGGACTGAACAAATGCCTTTTAATTCATGTGTGGGAGTCCGAGCAGGCTTCTACAGCTCTAAAATCACGTAAGGATTTTGGTGCCAACCCGTTTAGTAGACTTCACGACATGTAGCAAAAAGGGCTGTTTTCAACCTACCGTTGTGTTCTCAACACGTGTTCTAGAGACAGGGGGATCGATCACCGAGATGGCGTCAATAAAAATGGCATCTAAGTTTTCTGTTACAAGTAAAGGTACTCGAGTGGACATCGCCGGGAGAGACCATGAATTCGGTCATCAGCTGTAGCTTACAGTTGGCCCAAACGTGTTTTGGTTTTAGCCCGAATGAACGTTCAGAAAATACGCCTTTCAGGTTAGCATTGTCGGAACTCAATGCCAGTGTTTCTCCAACCACTGTCTCGCAGATGAGCATAGCAGATAAGGGCACCAGATGACCAAGTTTTTTTTGAAGGACATGATGCGCAGCCTGCTCGCGGACATGAGGTAGGTGATATCCAAGGGAATTTTGTGGGGAATCGATTCCAAAAAACAAGTTTTCTCTCCCTTACAGTTTACTATATGGTCAGTTGAGAAGACTACTACTTTCCTGGTGGTTCCGTGGAAGCCAAGTGCACGGACTCATCATCATCATCATCATCATCATAGACAGCAATACATTAGTGGTTCACACCAATGCTTAACCGCCACACAACCATGAGGAAAAAGCACTCTATATAGAAAGAGAGAAGGAAAAAAAGGGGGCGGGAAGGGACCTAACTACTGAAAATGACTACGTCCATATTCAAACAAACAACCGAGCTTACTAACGCAAACCCCCATTTCATTTCAGAACACGTCCGCTGGTATTCGTCTATCGCATTCCTATCAAAGAAATGAAGAGGAATAGGTTTGAGAAGGGCACAAAGTTACAATCACGTTTTCTGCGTTCGACCACTTTTCGGGGGCGTAGGATTATTGCACATGGTCCTAATTGGTTCTTAGAACATAGGGTTACATCACAAAATGCATAGTACTGTTTTTCTCAGCGCCCAATAGGTTTGTCCAAGGATCTTGAGTATTGTTAGAGACAGTTCGAAGTGAATTACGTCACTGATTGCTGTCTGTAACATTTCGTAAGGTGTTCTCTAAAAACCTTAAATGTGGTCGGGCTTATTACGAAAGCAGTTCTCAGTTTCATAAAAGTTACGAATTCTTGAGAATGTACCAGCTGGTACATTCTTAAGAGTATTCTTAAGGGTATAGCCCGTAGTTTGGGCAGCATGAAAGAATTCCGATAATTTAATGCTTAAGCACTAAATTATCGGAGGTCGTAGACACTCAGTTAATACCCGTTACGGTGTACCTGACGTTGTATGCCTTATATACTTTACTACGTCTATGTGCCCCGACCATGTAACTGTAGCAAACATCCTTTTCGGGAAGTGCACGTGCACGCGCGACCTGGCTCATCGACCATCGCTATACCTGCAGCTCACACAGATGAAAGAGATATCAGATTTCCGTAGCTTTTACTGGTCCTCGCGAGTTCACTTGGAGTGGTACCACTCCTCGAACGTATGGCACTGCACATCGTTTTGTATGATTGCTTGGTTCGGCGAATGTCAGCTGGGTTCCAGCACTGCTGGATCTGTTACGAGTCACTGTCAACTGCGAACAAAGAGTACGAGGTGAGCGCTGAGTTTTCAGTACTCCGAAATAAGGATGTAACACACTCTACTTGTTTCGTAAAGTAATACGCTACTCGATAACGAGTGAAGCCAATCGTGGGTAAGTTTTGTCACTTGATAAAATATGACTAGACGATGGCAAAGAGGAAACCTGAGTCCCAGTAGGCAGGCCGGACGTTTCAGTTTCGATTACCCGATATACTCGTAAACAGACTTTGTGTAACGTGTAGATACAGTGGGACAATGTATTTCCGAAGTAACGGTTTCAATAATAATCTTTCGAAAAGAGGCAACACAGGCTAGCATGATGCAAGGTCCGAATTAGGCATTCACAAGACTTGAACTGACAAATAGGAAAAGGACGCGAACAACACGGCATCACGTTGCGTTACAAGGTCGAATTTCGGGTTACCCGCAATAGTACCGGTCAACAACCAATGAAGATGAAAGTGTCTCGAAGCAGTTACTTAGTGCAGGAAACCTGGCACCGGCATCGAGCACCGAAGTGCAATGAAAAATATTCAAAGCTAGGAACGGCCCTTGTGCTAAAATATCCCAACAAGCTTTTTGAAGTCAGTTGAACTAGCTCGCTCGATGCAGCTATTAGTACACGGGTTCGACACAACGGCCCAAGGTTTCCAAATCCGGTCGGTTTTCCCCGCTCAGTGTCAGCGAGCTTCTGTTGACCTGAGGGACAATCACTGAAACCGGGGTGTAGCACCGATCTTGGGGAGTACAGTGAATACAAAAGGCAGAGTAAGATTACTCGCATAATGCAATTTTAGATCAGTTTTAGAAAGGCAAAGCTTCGCAGTGACCCACCGAAAGCGCTACTCTTCCACTGATTGAAAATCTTCTCATTATGTCCTCGTCGGCCGTCATCATTCGCTACGGTGGAGAAGTGTTCCACATGACCTACTTTGGAGAGGAAGTGTGAGTATTAAATCACCGCGAAGTCTTCGAAATTCAAATGGGCGAAGGTCAAGAATTTCAAGTTGAGACTTGTAAGTAGCATTACTCAGGCCAGCGACCAGCTCGGTAGCCGCGCGCTGGACACGCCCAGCAGCTAGTGTCTTTATTCAGGCCGCTATACACGACCTGATTGGCATACTCGAGGGGCGGTCTGGTATAAGCCCGTTGAGGCGTTCGAAATGCTCTCCCGTCATCATGAGAGCGGCAAATCCCTTTTTGTCGCCATTTCATGGTGATACGTAGAGGACAAGTTAGACGACAACCAGATGTCTAGATATTTCTTCAGCTCGATTCTCATGATATCTACTATGCTCGATGTCCTATGAATCATGAAGGCATTGCCAGAAACTCCACCGAATTACATGTGAGCACATGTAATTGTTGTCATTTAGTGGGAAACTACAATCGTCCGACCGGCGCTCGATCAACTTGTAGTGCACTGGGATCAGTGGCATTCCAGATTTTTAGGTCGTTTGCCTATAAGAGGGCGTTGCCGGAAATATTGTTTGGAAGGTCGTTGATGTAAATGAGGAATAACAAAGGACATAGCACTGACCCTTGGGGAACTCCCGCAGAAATGAAAGAGGGAGACGAAAGGTCTGATCCTTTGTTGACTCCAAACGTTCTATTATCAAGAAAAGAGGCAATCCAGCGAAGAACCTCTCCTTGAATACCGTAGGCTTCCAGTTTGTGTTTCAGGAGGCCGTGTAGAACACGGTCAAAAGCCTTGGCAAAATCACCGAAGAAAGCATCAGAGATGAGGCCATTATCTTCAGTCTATCCATGGAAATAAGGATTTTTTGTGCATGACTGATTAAGAAGGAAGCCATGTTGGGTGGAAAAGAAAAGATTATTTGAGAAGTGACTAAGTAGGGCGCGTTCAATAGGCGCTCCATTGTTTTGCACGGGATGGTGGTTAGGCTTATTCGCCGACAACTATCAGGAGAGTGCCGGTCACCAACTTCAATTATGGGCGTGACCGTCACCCATTTCCATGCGCTAAGGAGAACGCCAGTAGGGAGTGTTTGTTCAAGCAGCTTATAAAGAGGTTCAACCGGACTAGCAGTTGCTTCCTTGAGTATTCTGTTAGGGATCTTGCTATGGCTCGGTGTACTGTATGAAGTAACCATGAGTAAAAGGTCTTCAAAATCTAGCACAGAAAACTCATCAGTCACGAGTATTTGCAAGACGTTCTGCAGCGGTATTACAGGATGCAAGCTCGGGGATGGGATGTTGTAGACTGCCGAGTAGCACTCGCTGAATAACACGGCAACAGCTAGCGAGTCAGATGAAGTCTCTCCGTCGAGCACTCGTGAAAATGACTCTCTGTACATTCTTAGTGGTCGCATATGATTCGTTGAGAAGTTTTTGTTCCCGTGGGCTCTAAGAAAGATCTTTTTCGTACGAGTTTGGTTTGCTTGCGGATTTCCCGCCTACACCTTTTTCGGACAATGTGGAACGCGCTTAGGTTCTCTGAGTTTCCTGTAAGCTTATACTTCGCGAATAAATGGGAACGGTTATCGAGAAGACGACGTATCCTACTGGAATGGTTGGTGATTAGAGAAAATGCTCAGTATGCGCGATGTAAATAAGTCGTCCGCTTTCTAAATTGCGCTTTAAAATGTGTGGTAGTTCTGGCCCACGGAGTCCAGGTCAAAAAGAAGTGAACCTAGGTAGGTTCTTAGGCCTTTAAAATTTGCCTGATTAAAGTTTCGAAATGTGGACCGTTTTGCTGGTTGTTATATCCAGTAACAGACAAGATCAAAGGCTAGCAGAGAGTGGTCACTGTGTCCAAGTGGCGGCTTGATGATCACTCTGTCTACCAGGTGGCTCTCATTAGTGATAACTAAGTCGAGCAGAGAGGGAGTCTGACCGAAACGATGCCGCGTATGGGCGGTGACGTGCTGTGACCGCGCCTTCCGACGTATCAGCGTCGAAAAGAAAGTCGAGAATCCGCTTTCACAGTCCTGACGAAAAAATGATGCCCAGTTTATCTTGGGTGCATTAAAGTCACCCATAATAAGCAAATGAGTAAAGCCTTGTAGGCCTAGAAAGTTTTCCTGGCTTACCAGAAGGTTGTCGTCCTCGGAGACGTCTGATGAAGGAGAATGATAAATAACCCCCACTAGGAGTGAGTCTTGGCCACACAGTGGTAGTCGGAGCCGCAGAGCGTCACATTTACCAAAGGATTGAAAGTCATCAGTAACCGTAGGTGTCGAGAGACAGTTCTGAAGAAAAATCGCGGAACCCCCCATTCTCTCTCGGGCAGAGTCAGCCCGGTAAACAGAATACCCCGGGACACTCAGTTCACTGTCACTGATATCACCTGTAAGCCAGGTGTTCGTGAAGGTGAACAAGTGATGTTGGGTGTCATGAGTTAACTGTCTGATTTCCGGTAATTTATTGAACAGACTCAGACAGTTCGTATACATGCATCTTAAAGCTACTTCCTGGCTGGGTTTCGGAAAAGAATAGAAAGGAAGTTGTGAGGAAGAGCCTGGGAAAGATGGCATAGAATTGAGGAGGGTGGTGGGGCTGGACTCGGTCTGTTCTTCCGAGTTGTTTCGACGGCCGCACTTCGAGGCTGTGGACGCGACATCACCGCCTGTGCGTGGGCCAGCGACCCTACCGGGCGTTTGGTCAGCAGTCTTGGCGCCGCCACTTGCGACCTTTGTGCCCCTGTCAAATACCGCTGCTTCGGAGGGTGTTTGGAAGTTTTCACCCACGGAAAAATTGACTTATTCATTTGCTGAGTTAGGATTTGGAAGACGGCAACGGGAGCCGTTTTATGGGGCTACTGGAAGAAATATTTATAGGAGTGAGCCAAGTTTATGCCCTTTAAGTTGCAGGAGGCAGTCCTAGCGGTCTGCTTCTGTCACGAATTCTCGGGAGGAACAGTCTTCTGTTGGGCAGTTTGGTGGGTTTCGGGTTGGGTAACTCTGAAGACGGTTATCGCGCGGTTTCGGTACCCTCAATGCTCGTGCCTGTGCTTGGGGCGTCGGTCGTTGGAACGACCATGCACACGGTGATCTGTTTTCCACAACAGGCACAGGGGTCTGAGGGGCTACTTCGGAAGCAGAAACCAAGGCTTTAGTCTCCAGTTGTAACCTCTGGTCTGCTATGAATTATGACCTAGTCTTAGTCCAATGTTCGTGTCTCGCTCTATCTTGCCGAAAGCGGTCGAAAAATAAGCCTTTCAGATGGGCGTTGGCAGACTTCAAAGTTTCTGTTTTTCCCACCACTATCTCGGGGATGAGCATGGTTAGCAAAGTTACCAAAAGACCAGTTGACTTTTTGGTTGTCTTGGCCCGCAGCCTACTCTCAGGTACCAGGTTTGTGCCATTCAAGGAAAAGGAATTCCCTAGGACTGTTTCAGCTGGCTCGGTTGGATAAGGGGTCATAGGGCAGCAGCCCCACAAAAAACTCGCTTTTCCCTGAGAGGTTTTCCCTTCATTTTCACTGCCGCCTCCTCTGTGTGCAGCTGATAGGGCAACTGCCTTTTTGGTGGTTGCAACACCAGGGACAGCAAGCGCTATATACTCAATAAGAGAATGTGGTTCCAGTTCCATTTCGGACAGAGTCCGTTGGTACTCCTCTATCTTACTGTCCATGGAGGAAATGGAAGGAGATACAGAGCTAAGAAGAGCCCTGAATTTACAGTCGCAGGTTTTCTGCGTCGCTTCGCTTGACATGGTGCATGCAAGACAAGTCAGCTGCGGAGCGGTGCCTTGGCTTTCGTTGAACCTGCCACTCATACAGATGTGAATGAGAGATGAAGAAGTTAGCTATTTGCACTGTTGTTCGTTAAGACCAGTGTACTTAAAGTGATATCACTTCTGACACTTGTGGCACTGCATGCCGTTTTGTACGGACATTTTACATCCATACCGGCCGCAGGCCCTTGCTGATGCAGACTGTGTCTGTTTGGGGTCAGCCTTGATGCACGACCTTGTTCTAGCAATCTGAGAGCGCTCTTGCCGCCCAGCAGTGAGCAATTTAGCGAGACTCCCCTGAGATTAGTCTGGTTTCTCTTCATTTCAGCCGATTTGTCCAGTATTTCCTCGGCGCTAATGTTTACGAATAACGTCACAAGAAATCTCAGTGACCTCTTGGTGGCTATGGAGCAGTCTGTTAGCAGGAAACACTTTTGTAAACTCTGAGGGGAAACGGGCGTTTAGCGCCGCTTTGTCTTGTTCTCCTCGAAAGAGTGTGGTCGCAAATCGTCCCCACAAAGCAAGCCTCTTTCTCGGAGTGTCCTGTCCTTCAAGTTCGTCGCGACCTCCTTAGTTTAAGCAATGAACAAGGCCACTGCCTTGCGAGCATCCGCCGCGCCTGAATAAACAAGGGCAATGTACTCAGTCAACGAACTCAATTCTGGTATCATTTCAGATAAAGCTCTCTGAGTATCACCCAGGGCTTTTTCTACAGTGGCCATCTGTGCGCGCACATCATTAAACGCCATGCAGCCACACTTGCACGTGTCTGGTTCCTGCTTGCTCAGGGTGGCGACCAGAGTATCCAGCTTGGCCTTCAGTGGGGTGGGGCTTTCTCGAAAGAGACAGCTCATGCAGATGAATGGCCTTTCTGAAGAAGTGAGCAGGGCGTATTTGTCCTTCCTGAGGCCACTGTACTTGAGGTGATACCAGTGTAGGCATGTTTGACATTGCTTACCGTTCTGAAATGTCATGCGGCAGCCGAAACGACCATAAGCATTCCATACCTCCGATCCACCAATGCTGCTAGATATTGCGCGTGTCATTGTGTTATGGTCTGTGAGTAAGAATGGCAGTTGTTAATGAAAAGGAAACACGAAGCTTTGAAACAATACGGATACTATAGCAGAGGAATAATACAATAAGCAATGAGTTTTGCTAATCGACAACGAAAAGCAGTGATCGTACATAATTTTTGATGCACCGGGCACCAAAATGACGCAAATACGGGTGGACAGTGACAGCGAGGATATCCAGACCCGATTTTGAGTTACCCAGCCGTGCACGGACGTGCTGTCGTTCCGTGCACAGAAGTGCTGTTACGAATGCTGTTACGAAACATCCCGCATTAGATATGGTGTACCACTTGAACTTGTTTGCTATATTCCAAAATCAGGGGGTGCAACTCCACTATGGCTCGTGGTGATGCACAGGTTGTAGGTAGAAATGATTTATCACAAGCTGTGGCAACCATCTACAACCTTGCGTCATACGTCCAAATCTTCACCGCCAAAATCTGGGCAAAATTCTTCTCCGCTCAACAGTATCTCATCGTCAAACTAATTTTTTCACCATCCACAAACCTCCTTCCCTCTCCATTCCTTCTATCTTCTGTTATCTCAGGACGACCTTTTGACAAAACCGACTGTTAGATATACGGCGAATGCTGAGATAGCGCACGCACGGATACCTAATATCTATTGCATTTAGCTATATTTTGTACATAATCGTTTTGGGGAAAACCATATTGAACAGTGTAGAAAAAGACTCACGCCTGGTATGGAGAGACAACCACAGTGAGACCGTTTGTGAATAGTGAGAATGGAAAAACTAAGAAAAGTACGCACACATGGTCTCATTTTGCGACCTACAAAATAAGTCTAACGGATGGTGCAATGGGAACTGAGGGCTATGGAATTCTATTCTCTATCATATGTTGTCCAACACTACACATCGGATTACCTCAGCAAAAGTGAGCTCATGTGTCGGTGTTGATCAGTCCCGATTTTTAATGGTTTAGACAATGCCCGATTAGGTTCCTCGACTATAATATCATTTCCTTAACCCTCTAACCTAGTTTTGGCATTTTTTTCAAAGAATACGCATTAGACGGTCGCCAAATAGTAGTTAATAAACAGTCTGAAGCTCACTTGGATGACGACTTGTGTGTTAGTTCTGGTACGCGTCATCAACCTGCAGGATCTCTCCTGATGTGCAGTTATCACCGTGCTGCTCATCTTAGTATTGTGCAATCAAAGTGCGGCAGGATTAGCGCATTCACACACGCACTTGATGTGTGAAACTGATGGATTATATGTGTTCTGCTGGCTAGATGTGAAGGTGAATATGTGCGCGTGTGTGACCACATGGGTAGAGTTGTCTCGGTTTCGTTTCTTTGATGGACATGCACACAATTTTTTCTGGTTTATTTAATTAGCTACGGATATTTTCGTTTTTATTTCACTTATACGCAGGACTGAAGTTTCACGCGTGTGGGTTACGGTTATTGAGCACACTATGGTTGAGTCTGTATCCTTATTTTCAAAGCGCGGAAGCTGTACCTTGCTAGCGAAAGGAACTGAACTATCTAGCTTTTTTAGTAACCGGTAGGTCTTTTGAACTGAACCAAATAATTCTGCCGGTTTTTATTTGCGTATATGATTAACTGCGTCTTTATTTACAGAACAGCACGAGAAAGCCACTAACAGCTTTCTACCAACCTTCATTCCACTCTGAACAATATCCGTTGGGTGCCATCCTAAGCACATTTTAATGCAATCAGACAAAACATCAACGAGCCTTCTTGCCTTATTCCGCAGATTCGCTTAATGTCCACATAATCGTTTCACTAAGTTTCCGACACCACTGGAGATTTTTACCTGTACCTCCAGCCCGGAGCTTGTTTTTGTATGGTAACTGTCCCCATCTGTGTTTTATATCAGTGCGACATGGACACGAATCCTTCTGTGAAACATCTTGCGTCTTATATGCGCAGTCTCCTGCCGACTGACATCGAAGAACAAGACTGCAGAATTTTCACGACACGTGCCCCTCATCGACGTAAGATAGGTGTTTGAATCTCTGAATGGTCTGTGATGTTCTTCGGAAAGTCGTGATGAAGATTAATTAAGGTGATTAGGAGGAGGGATGGCCCTCATTTGACATGCTCCTTAGGAAAACTTGAGGACATATATTCATTCATCGCTCCAACCTCACGCCGTATGACTACTCCAAAAGGCTTCCCACGACAGATTTTCTAGGAGCCTTCCACTGTTGATACGCACACTGCATCGACTGCCAGATTTGTAGGAATGTGGCGGGTGCAAAAAATCGTGGGTGATGCCAAATTCATATGCGAACTGGTGGTAACCATCGTTGATTATGCCGTTCGGTTAGCGCTTGGGCCGTTTCTTGTAGTTTGCGTTGATTTTCTCGATATTCCACTGTTTTGTTGTCTAGGGCATCTGACGGCAGATAGGCTGGTGGTCATCAGTTTTGCCCTGTTAATGTGTGGCCGAATGTGTTAATGGACCTTTTCTGCTACTTTGGCATGGTGGTCGAGCCTGTGTGCCATTTTGGTCCGGCGGGCGGCGCTGACTGCGGTTCAGGTCTTTGCAGGTTCAACCATGCCAGGTTGACCAAAGTGGGACAGCTAGAAAAAAGGCATATGCCAGAAGCAGATGCCATGTGCATCTTCTACTGGAAAGGTTAATCGGCAGATGGTGCTCGGGTGCTTGGTGTTTGTTTCGCAGTCACTGATCGCATAAGTCCTTTGGTAATAGGCGGAAAGCATGAAATCATCCCTTGAATTATGGTCATGCGCCCGCGACTCGGTCGGGTTTGGTGTGCTATATTTATTAGTGTTTACGTTCCAACTATATGTCACACTTATGATATAAATGACCACTTTCATGGTCAGCAGTCCGCCACAATCCGGTCGGCGCCGGTGAGTGACGGACTAGTTGTTCAGAGCATTTTGAACGCTCGAGATGGGCACGACTCGGTAGCCTGGCCAGGAGCCTTCGGACCCCACGGCATTGGTTCAGCCACCGAGAACGATGATCGTTCGCGGCACTTGTGTGCTACTCACGAGCCGGCTATCACGTACATTCGACTTCAGCCGCATGCATGCGACGTCACGACGCGGACTCACCCACGAAGACGTCATCATTTCCTTATTACGTGACTGCACAACAGCGCGACAGTCGTTAATTTTGTATTACACGGGTGATGCGCGCGCTGACTGTAGCATATATCCTGAGTTGGTCGCCGATTGTAGGCCCCTTTATTGTCGGCATTCTGGACAACGACAGGATTTGAAAGTCAGACGGCTTGAGAAACATGTGTAGAAGAGTGCTTTCCAGCGCGGCGATATGGATCGTCTGCACAACGCTTTTGTATCTAGTGCCACTGACGACATACGGTAACTCATCGTGGAAAGGAAACCAGCAGCAGCCTCTGAGACGATCGGTGTGAGATGTCACAAAACCCCAGCCTGATTTGATGATATCGTGATTATCCCTCAAATGAAAAGGCAGGCAAATGCCGCGTATGCTGCCCTCAAAATGCCTTCAGTCATTGGAAGCCTCCACTGTCAACTGGCCGAGCGTGTTTGTAGGATTAGGGACAATTGGTGGAGGAAGCAGGGAGAGCGAATGCACGGATTGGCAGATTGCCACGAACATGAAGAGTTCCACGGTTCGTTCAAAGTGATCTTCGGCCCATCGGCCAGGTCCACCAAAATACTGGCAGACGTGGACACCGGCTGTTCCCGTACTAGGCCGGAGGACATCATGAAATTATGGCTCAAGTGCTTTGGTGGCCTACTGAACCGCACTGCAACCATTGACTGGGTGACTGTAAACGGCCTGCCGCAACCGGACGTAAACCCTTCACTTGCTCTCGCCCCAGATTCGCTGGATGTGCAGAGGGCGACTGGTCAACTGCGCAACGGGCAGGATGCATGTGAGGATGGGCCTCCATGTGGGATTCTGAAGAATGGCGGACTGGCGTTTGAACGTGCTTCGCTCCAGCTGGCTCACTCTATCTGGGGGCACGAGACGATGCCACAAGACTTCAATGATGCCATTATCGTGTCCTTGCTCAAAGCTCATAGTAGCAAACAATGTCCCAAATCTATACGATCATCAGTCTTCCGAGCTGCACAAGTAAGGTGTTTGCCAGATTTCTCTCGAATCAGCTGAAAATGGAGGTCTTGGAAACGAATGTTCCTGAGGAGCAATGCGAAGTCCGGGCGAGTCGCAGTGCGATCGACTTGGTGTTTGTTACTCGACAGTTCAAGAGATGTGCCGGGAACGGAACCAGCCCCTGTGTGTCCTGTTCGTGGATTTTACCAAGGCCTTCGGAACCGTGAGCCGCGAGGCATCTGGACGGTGCATGATAAGTCTGATTGTTCAGGTGAGTTTGCCAGTGTGGCTAGATTGTTGCACGTGAACATGATGTCGACGTTGCAACTGTGTGAACCGACTTGAGATGACTGACATTTTTATTGGCGTAAGCACGGTTGTGTTAGCCCTGACACCATTCGGCCTATACTTGATTCATATGGCAACAGTCCTTTTCAGGACTCTGTGGGGTGAGACGTCGTTGAAATAGAGTACCGGATGTATCGGCCACTGCTAAATATCCCATGCCTCGGCGACCCAGCTCGGTTACATACAGCAGCGATGTGTATGCCTGTGTTCGCGGATGACGGCGCATTGCTGGCACACATTGATGAAGGACTGCCAAGTCTGACTGCGGCCTTCAAGTCCGCAGCACCCAGGTTCAGATTGGATTTTAACACAGGTGATATGTTTTTCTCTCTTCAACCTTCCCTGCGCCGGAGAGCTGTCTGCGCATCTTCACCCCAAGTTTGCATCAATTGAGACGTTGTCGACAACCACGCGAATTTTTGCCATTTCGATGGCAACTTATTCGCTGATCTGCCCGTGGATCGGGAGTCAAGGGCTCGTTTAGTGAAGTGTTGTGTTGCCCAAGAAGACCTGTCTGGGAGAAACACAACCTGAAGCCGAGAATTGAGTTCTGCTTCTACGGCTCATTGACGTTGCCTATACTGCCGTGCAAAACTGGAAGGTGGACACTGTACAGTCGAAACGTGCGCTATCTGAGACGCTTCCAAATAATATGGCTGAAATGCTCGTTGTGTATGCGGTGGTCGGACATGGGTCCGAAAAGTGAGGCACTGAGGCGAGCGGACATGAACGGTGTGGAGGCCATGATGATGCCAAATCTGCTTCAGCGGCTGGGCCACGTTTGATGAATGGGCGATGACCGTATTCCGGAGCAGCTGCAGTACTGGCAGTCGAAATCAGGCAAGCGCACTTCTGGTGACCGAAGGCGAACCACTAGGACGTAATTAACTTAGGTCATACAAGTTTAAAAATTGATTGCAGATTTCAGGATGTCAACGTCGAACCGGGCAGCCTGAAGGAACATGAGTCGGACGGGCGTCCGAATGTTCGGTAAGCAGTTATTACAGAGTTGACAACGAAGGCTAGTGATTCGCTAGGGAACCACCGGTGCCATAGGTCTTGTTCACATGATTTTAAAGTGCTGCAACGCGTGCGACCAAAAATGCGATGGCTGCTGTGGATGGGTCCACCACCATCGCACAAAGAGTGCACTGACGGTGGACGTAAAACGAGACCGCTAAGCGTAGGTAGGACCGTGGAGAAAATATGATTCACCAATTATTCAAACCCCGACACGACAGAAGATCTGACAAACGGCCAATCCATATATCGCATCACAAACACAACATCAGGAGTGGACGAACGGTCTCAGTGTTGTGCCTTCCGTTATTCGCCAATTTATCTGTTCCGTATTCCACAAACTAACATACAGTTTATGATGTTGCATGGGCCAATGAGATCAACCGATGACAGGCCGTGATTTCCGTAATCCTGTTGTACGTCCATAAATTCGGCGTCTCAATACGTGAATAACAATTGCTTACCGCTGCCAGTACCAGGTCTTCTCCTTATTACTTGCTTGGGGGGCTTTAATTCACGTACGATTCCGAAGGGCTATTCGAAGTCCCTAATTCTGAGAATCACAATGCCACGCCGGTATATCCACTCTTTTTCTGTCGAAGCTTACGCCGGGTAATACTACGTTCGTCTGGCGTTCTATCAGTTCCTGGGTGTCTACGGTCTTCTACCTACTTCTTTCCACGGCTTTGTTGGTAAACTGTATAATGAGTGGTTTGCCTGTTCCTTTTGTTTTGCGAACTTAATTTTGTCTTTCCTCCTCATCTTCTCTACAATGCATTCACGTGCACCCCTGTATTGCAATGTTTTTTCTTTCACATTCCAAGTATCTTCCTTCTGATCTCAATACCTGCCATCGTGATTCCTCCATCCCTTTGTTCTGTGAGAAATGAGGATGTCCTTTTCAAGCTAGCTTATGCATTGGCTGGCTGGACACAAAGGCCTAACCCACATATTTCCTGGCCTTATTCATTCGGTTTTTGACTAGATAGGTGGTTTGTGGGTGGAACTTCTAACCAGTTGCGGTGATGATTTTGAGCAGGCGTCCTTTGGTTTCGGTCACTGCGACAGACTAATCCGTTTCCGATGCCGCCAAACACACATCGTTGAGATCACAAGATGTAATCAGTAAAGGACGGCCTATTTTTATGATGGCAGGCTTGTGACCACACTCTTGCTTTCCTTTATTCATTACTTGTTTATTCTCCTTGAATTCGAAGCCCGGGCGGACTGACCCCACCGTTCGAAGTGTGTGCATTAAGTTTTTTATCGGCATATTCAAAAATATAAATGCCACTCACCTATATTAACCCGTCGTTATTTCTCACGAGTGAGCTCTTGATCTCATAAGCATCTGGATACACTTGCGCCCTTACATATCGCCAACACCTGCTCTATTGTATTTGACCTTCTCTGTGTTCTGATGGCCCCGGACTCAAATGTTCGGATGATCCGACATCAGAATTAGCCACACCTCCCTCCTTAAGATTTTAGCATTTTGTGCCTAACTACTTCATTACTAGCATATTTAGCACTGCAGTCATCTGTCTTGGGATCTATTATGTTGCTCAGTAGTCTGAAAGTTTTCCCGAAGGTTGATCAATTTGGGACGCAAACATTTAAATTCCACCTACCGCCTGGTAGTTTGGGCGTTACTGAGCGAATTCTTCATATCTGGGAAGAACACCCGCCCACGATCCTCAGAAGAACGTTCCCATATTTTTGTTGCTTTTGCCCACTCACAAACGCTGACCATTCTTTAAACTAGGTGTATCGACTGAAACATTTTTTAGAAAGGCGGCAACTATACAACTCTGTGCAACGTGACATCTCAAAAGTTGCAAGAGATTTCCTTTTTCTACACAACAATTTATGTAGTCAGCTTTTTGCCCTTGAAGTAAATCTCATTGTTAGGTGGTTCGACCAGTTGCTTCATGTGTCATGACACACATTCTGGGCTACTTTTGTTTCATTTTTCCTGGCATGACCCCGCTGGACGTGACGCAGACTCTCAGCAGGAGTATCTCCAGAACAGTGATTGTCAGCACTTGAAAACCATCCTAGAAAGCCGCACGCCGAATACTCTAACCTCTTCTGGAATAATTATTTACTATCAGGAGATCAGACTCCGTTAGGTGCTTGTTGGGAAACGTGGTTACAAGTGGTCTTTCATCTGATGCGTTTGGGATCTGTCATCGCGGTCACAGACCGAACGAGTATAAGTTGGTTCGACGCGACTGGGAATAGATCAGTGGTCGCTTTGGGCGCCATGTCTCAGTTCAGTCATGTGGCGAAAGCCACTCTACGTAATGTTGCCCACTAATGATCCTTCCCGTATCTCTCCCGTATTTATCCTGTGAGCATCTCGATCCATGCGGCTACTGAATATTGGTGTGAGTATTATGGTGCGACCGTCTGTCCTCACTACAGTACCCCTTTTGCTTACTTCGTTGAGAGCGGAATCATCCTCTTTTAAATCTGGTGAAATGCCACCGCCAACAGGAGTTTTTGTGCAGCGTCGGTTTTCTATTATTTGGTATAGATTTTCGACCGGCGAACTAGTTGTAAGGGGTTTTTTGGCCCCGCATATCTGTCAACATACCAACGCTCGAAATTAAGCTGTTCCACGCTGCCTGTGGAAGTGCTTATTCGTCGCCACTGTTTCCCTTTTCGGTTCAGTGGACTTCAACTGTGCAGTCAGCCATTCGGTTATTGTTGATACGTTTTTTGCTTCATTCGCACCCATACTGTTAAATCCTTTGGTTTTCGTCAAGGCATTTCTAGAGATATCATATCTTTGGCCGCTTTTATCATTCGGTTGGCTTGGCCATTATGAGGCCTGCAAACAACTACCTTAGGCCAGGTAGCGAATATTCAGTATGCCAACGAGGGACCGTCTATTGCAAACTCTAGAATTTCATATTAAGCGGGTAGTGTGGAACCTTGGAAAACTAACTGCGGATCTACAAGTGAACTAAACTTTCCGTTTAGTTTTATAATAAATAGAGTTATATTACTCCAGCGAACCACCGGTGAATGTGACCTCATATGAAATTTAAACTATCAGCATTACGCAGCAAGAAACTTTCCGCACCAGACAACCAAAACCGTACCGAAAAAGAAAAAGAACCTGATGTGATTGTCACTCAGGATGTGCCACTTTTGAAACTCTATAGTTTCCTCGCTCAAGGCAAATGAAGTCTCCCATTGAACCGATCATTGCCTGGTCTGCGTTGTATCGTAAATCAGAAGCAAGGCAGGGGTAATGAACGTACACTAATATGTATGCAATCTGCCCAGTAGGCGTACACAAAGAACATTATATGAGTGAACGAGTTAGAAATAAACCAATGAGAGTCGCGATGTATCACGCGAACGTCAGTAGCCAATCAGATACGAGGTGAACGTTGTGGCCTTGTAAAGGACGTACAAACACACACAACAGCCTGTCACGTTCCGGAAAACATCCACACATTTCGTACCAGACAGCAAGCCCGCTGCTGGGTAGAAATGCGTTAGGCTTGTTCTACATCAGTATACAGGGATACCCAACGGACTGAGGAGGTTCGCAGCCGGCCATTGAGTCGAGTAACGGGTGTGACGTGCCACGGTTAGCAAACAAGACTTGACGGATTGAATGAAAATGACTCTGAATCCGCGCTCGTGAGATGTGGCTTGCTACTTGTTGATGAAATACTCACCGAACCTGAAAACTCATGCCTCCCCAGCCTACACTCAGACGAATGTTCCGCACCTGGAGGGGATTATTCTGTACAATCACCGCCGCCCACTCCGGTAAGGAAGCCTCTCATACTTGATAAACATAACTCCCATTGCGACGAATTGCTTGGAGATGCATATCGAATTCCAAAATCGACGTCCAACCGGAAGTGGAATAAGCATTTCGGTGATGACTTCGGCTTCTCCAGAATCTCAAATCCTTCATTCAGGCTTCCAGTGAGTTCGAAGCTGATACAAAAAATATTGGAAGGAAAAATGGATGGTGTGCTGAGAGAATTCCCACGTACACCATGTTACTAAAGTTTGCCCGCATGTTTCTACGAGCCAGTCTGTGACCAATCGAAGTTTAAAGTGGACAACTCACTCTATCACCGGACGCCATTATTTCGCACATTAACAAATCTCAGTGGTAATTCTCGTGACCAGCACCCGAAAAAAACAGAAGGCTGCTCTTTACAGTAAACCGGAATCGGTATCACAGGAATTATAACGAAGTAATTCAGGCCATCGGTTAATAACCAACACACACAACTACTTCTGTCAACAAAGAACTCATACTTGAAAGCTCCAATTTAATGCATGCTATACTGGACTTTTTCATCTTTACCTGTACATACAAACGATTTCCGTAAAGATAGGCTTTGACCGATTCAATGACATGTGGAGCTGAATCATGCGTTACAGTAGCATGCGTAGCAACCGATGAGCAGCAGAGTTTGATACTTTCCTACAATACTACCTTCCCAGAATCTGAGTGCCACACTCGAACTCGTTTGTCTCGGTTCAGTCGTCGATTTATATTGCGTCACCTTTTCCCCTGTAAACCTTTTCATCACTTTTAACGAAGCTGATGTAAGGTTCACATGCCGATAGTTTGAGAAAATCTCCCTGTTGCCCGCTTTGTGAACTGTTGCCAGCTTCTAATCCTTCAGCAACTTTGCCCGGTTATGGACGAAGCGAATAATCCGGCGAGCGGGCGTGCCAAGACTTCTGTCGGTGGTTGCAAGGCAGCAGGATGGATGCCCCACTACTCTGCTTCCGTCGGACTTCGGCAACCGTCCTTTATCTTCGCCAGTTGGTATATATATCTCCGGCCTTAATTCATCCTTGATATGCGCCTTTTACAGAAAACCAAAGAGGTAATTATATGTTCTCCTGGCTCGCTGTCGAATGCTTCCTCATTTAATTCCCGAAAGAACACACTGCCATTCAATCCAGACGCTCTTGGTGCCCGGTGATCTTAAATCGTTTCCGGACTCCATTTTTCGTTTTTGGGCTTTAACGAGATTTTTATACTGTGATGGTCAAGAAATGCTATCATTCAATGACGGTGACGCAACTCATCTGGCAACTTCAAACTCTCGGTTGCCAAGGTAAACTTAATGAGCTCGTGTTCTATCCAGGGGCATATCAACCCTCAGGTTGTCAACCCGGACCTTGGTGTCCACCAGGCCTGACACGTCGGGTGACCAGCCTGGCACGCAGCATGCGAGTTCATCTACATGTTGCACGAGAAGGAAACTCCGTATCTGCGAAAGCAGAAGTATTCTGGCGAACATAGAATCGCAGTATCTATTTCTGGTCTGAGGCATGTCCTAAAAGTGTTATGACGGCACATCACATTGTGACAGTCATAAGTTTACCTCACTGACCTCCAGCACTACATGCACTCATATACGTCACACATATACCTACCTCTTTGAACCGTGCGTATCTTTTTTACTACCTGGAAGAACAAGTTTGGGTTTTAAAGCTTTGCAACTAGCCCGTTTATTGGTAAGGCCGTTTTGTTTGATTCTGCAGAAGAGTATAAGTTTTGATTGCTACACGTCACTTTTAAAGTACATCACCAGAAGGACATGACGTCGCCCCCTTGATCTTTCTGTGTTGTCTCTTCGTGTTCGCCCAATGGCTGACAGAAACCTCATTCACCCGCATACAAGATATTCCATCGAAACTCTTCATCGACCGAACATTGACGGCTGACTTCTGACTACTGTTTCAGGTCGCGAAATCTACAGGGATTGCCACTATTATCCCCACGCATCACCTCCAATGGTAGCAGAATCAGTGGGGAATCCACCTGCGTGAAATAAATTCGCGAGCTCCATTAGCACTGGTCTACGTGTATTTGGCCTTGAGGTAATGGCATCCTGTCACCCTCTATGCCTTAAAAGATTCTTAAAGACCACATGGTCTGTAAGGTTGACTATCCTGAGCAAGTTCACCAAACAATAGTGCACTGCACTCCATCTATCAAATCCTTCCCTAAGGACAGACTCCGCATTTCAATGAATCATTGCATTCTAACCCAGCTGCAAGGCTAGACCACTAGTTTTCCCCAATCCAGAGGGCATCACAGCCATACAGATTTGTGTGACTGAGGATGTATCGGCCTGTTCACCGGCTCCGTTTCATAACTCAATGTGAATCTACGTCAAATCAGCTTGGTGTTGACTTGATATTTCCTTTTGTCTCTCTCAATGCTATTTCCGCCTGAGAAGTATCTCCTATCTGGATTAAAGACCAGATTAACCAGAGTTACTTCTCCCAACTCAGTTATCATAAACAACTGGCCTTTTGGTCAAGTCACTGATTAATCTTCCGAAACTGGACCCCTACATCGTTCTAGTGCAGTTTTCTGTTCATTCAACTTGCAGGAACCGCTCCCCAGGTTTTCGTCACACCATACCTGTAAATCGGCTTCGGCAGGCGCAGTACACACCGGTTACAATTTGGGCAGATCCATTTCAAAACCTAAAACCGTATTAGCTGAGTAGAATCGCTTACACGGTTTTTGCACTTGAGGTGACCTCAGATATTATGTTTTGTTCTTTTTCAGGCCGAAGAACAGGACCCGTTATTCCCGCGTGGGAATTTGGCTTCACTTTCATAATCTGGCTTGCTCTTAGGAAGCCGCTGACAGGACATTCTGGCGACCTTATCATTGTAAATAATCTTGGTCTACAAATTTCGAGGGTCAGTTCTTCTAGCAAAAGAAGGAGGAGACTCTTATGAATGCCCTTGTGGAGAAAGAACGGTAACAAGCCAGGAGCTAGACAGTTGACGAAACCTCCATAGATCCGAAGTAAAACAACAGCACTCGAGAGCTCACTTGAAACTTTTCCGTCACTGGACGCCGTGAGAGAGGTCTGCTGTTCTGCCACATATTGCGCCAGATAATGTAGTGACTTAACCCTGTCAACTTTCAGAGGCCTGGCAGACGATTGGTCTTTCGTCCGTGATGACGCCCTACACCGGTGATTTGTGATAGTAACATCGCACCGTCCATCCACATTGCGAATCCGTGCAGCAGAAGTGACTGGGGGGTTTAAAAATCCTATCAAGATGGTTACAAGGCATTACGTGAACTACACGTAGTAGCACTGCTGGTTCTCTCCATTGCACAAGAATGAGCAGTTCGATGTTTGATTTATTGTAAAATTTATTGAAGATGGGGTTCTTGAATTGTTTATTACGTTCAAAAATACCCACTGAAGTCATGAGAACGACAGAGTAGCCAACGTGTTCGATCGTCAGGCTAATTACACCACAATAAATATGAAAACAGTGACTAGAGTGAAGCAGAAAAACGGCCAATACAAGCCGCGGACGGCGTGCTTGTTATCAGTTGAGCAATCAACGTTCCAAATCATGGGCTTGGTTGACTGTGGGGAGATTAATTGTCCGCACGAATTTCTTCTGAGCACAGGGGTCAGGATTACGCAATCGGATGCTGATGGCTTCGGCAACCGTCAACATTCGGAATCTCAGCATTTTTGATTGATTCCTTGAAACTAAGTAGACAGTCTGAGAACCGTCTCTCTTAATGACAAAATGACTGGAGTCGGTCAAGCGAGCAAAACTGGCGACTGAAACCGTTTTACTGGCATCACTGATAACAAACAGGCCATCCATAACCTAACTTGTCCTTTTATTCTGACTCACCGTACTTGCCGCTTCCATATTTATCGTGTAGTAATTGGCCTGAAGATCAAACAGAGAAAACAATTCATGCTCGCTACTCTGTAGCTCTCATTACTGAATATGCATATTTTATGACACAAAAGGTTCCCAGACTAGAATCCGGGTATTCTTCAACGAATTTCGGTGCGACCTTTACATGGAATAACTGATGGGTATCGTTTTACTCCTCCGTCAAACTTATCCGAACTTGAACTGTGTAATATCAGCGAAACCATCGAAACTATGTGCCCACCAGCCTGTGCAAGTTTTGTCCGTTTCACGCCTCGAGACAGCCACGTCCTTGGACCATGCTGAGAAAATGTCAACAAAGCTATCACTGGACTTTTTTGAGATATTTTGCCGAGCTGTGTAAACATTTTACGTCATACTGTCGAGTGACCGGCTGAAAATTATCTGCAGGCAGTAAACGCTGACGTCGGTGGACCGTTAATATTTGGGTTTGGCTTATCGTGTGAGTTGACGGAATATTATAGGAAGCATGAAATATGCCTGATTTGCTGTAGGGCTTTCATGAACCCGCATTACCATTCAACGCGTGGCGGATATGATGAATATCATCAAACATATATTTTCACGTTCTTTTTGTAAACATTTTGATACGGTGCATAATTCCAATACAAGCGTGTGGTTATCGTTTATTAGCTGTGTTCTGCTCAATTCGGATGCACGAGATACTGTTCTCGCGCGCCAAGTTCTATTTACTCAAGAAATATCACCTCCTTCCCCGCCGTGCCAGAGTCTTCACCTATGATACTTATATATACGAGGGCTGCTCTCCACATAATAAGTGGACATGTGTTAGCGAATCAGAGCTTAAGAAAACAGAACCCAGATATCCGATTATTTGGTGCTAACTCCCAGAGCATACGACCAGTCGGTTGGTTAAATTTTATCATCTGGGTGACGTTACACATGAACAACCGACGTTGATCGGATCGAATCTTCCATGCGGTATCATTTTGAGAATCGACTTCCCGCCAACACTCCAAGGTAAATTAAACATAACTGACGGGACCATGTGGCGCGACACTGAAACCATTTGATTTCGTAACTTCGGAAATCAAGGCCCGAATGCTATTGTCACGAAGTTATTGGTAACAGATGAAACTCGTTCACTGGTAACAGACCTAATGTCCGAATTGGAAGCAACGCCTGTTTTCAACAGTACGCTGTACATGCCGGGATAGGTAAGATTTCCACCTTTTACATATTCAGGTCCTCAGCTAATAGAGAACAACTGTGTCTGAGTCAAAAAACAATAGTCGTACGAATAACGATTTGAAAAAAGGACAGTAGGCAGGTATTGCACGATTTATGTCCGGACAAACTTCGCTGCATCTTGACGACTGCATAAAACAGACCGTGTATATCCCAGTAAGAGGAAGTGAGCAAGGTAGCAGAGAAAATTAACTGTCGAAATGCACCATCGTTGTCACCACCATGGTAGCAACAAGCCTACAAACAGTTGTTCATGAACACACGACACGGATTTGAACCCTCGGATGGCAACAGCTTCAGGATAGCGTAGTGTTCGCTTGTGTGACGTTCAGTAGAAAATGCGAAATGCCTCTGGTATCTTGTTCGCTTCTACAAACTGATATGTAAATAGTCCGTAGTGTGCACTTGTAAGGATGCAACAAAATTTGTTCCGACATAAAGCGTATGACATCAGCCTACTGTCTTGTTCATTCAAATTCTTGACAGGATAAGTGTTTTAGATAATAACAACAATAACAGTGAAGAAAACACTGGGAAACAGTCACGGTTGCTATCGAATGGTAAGAAATCTACTGACTCAGATTTGTGCTTAGTTCAAGATTGGGACTGAGTCAGTGTAGAAGTGAAGGGATAGCACACGAAGAATAAGACCTAGTGTGTGCGGATGAGTTTGCGAAAGAATTTAGTAAAAGTACTTAGAAATCCCAACACAGGGCAACGATTGTGTCGGACAGGATTCTGCTGTAGTGCTTGCGCACTGTGAAATGACGAGAAACGATAAAAAACAACCAGTCGTTTGCAGAGACCACTACTACAAAGGATCAGTGTTTCACAGGTATGACGAAAAATACAGCCTTTCAACAATAAACCAGGGAAAATAATGGGTCAGCAACAAATCCAGGCAGGAAGAGCACAGGTCTTGTTAAACCGACTCACCACGTTGCACAGAGTGGAGAGGCAATTTGAGCGCCGGACATAACACGAGTTTTCGGACTTTCGTAATGATAAAGTGAAGAGACTACGTCATGATATCACACAATGTGATTCTTATATATTCCACAGAAAGCAGTTGACGTATTGATTCACTGTTTGTATGAAAGGAGGGAAGTGTTGGAATTGATTCATATTGCTTTTTCTTCATAAGCGAAAACAATATGTGGATAAATGGAGTACCAGGATACTTTGGAAGGGGGCGAGGTCTGACAAAGTAGCCGAGTACAGCATCGAACTGATACAGGCGATGCCATTCCAATCCATACAAGGCCCGGTTGAAGAATATAATCACGGAAAGCTGTGGCCTATTGTGGATAACCTAACAATTGTGTGTCGATTCAATTACATGAATTTTTGTACTACAGTTCTGCGACGTACGAAAGCGAATGTAACAAAGTCGCTCGATGATTGCTTTTGTCCCGTTACAAATACGTCATCATTTCCTGAAGACTTGGATAGGTATGTAACCAATCTACCATCAGAAACGCTTTCGCGCACTCAAATGGAAGCCCTCTGCGTAGGATTGAAGTTTGCTATACCACCAAAGAAAGTTGAAGAATTCGGGTTACATGCCCAGTTTGAAAATCTCCACGATCAACTTCAGCAACATTCGCCAACGTCTGAGGAGAATCAAAATTGGTTGAAAGCGAAACTAGTGGATGTCGCCTACCAACATCAGAATTACAAACAAAAGCGTCACAAATTACTAACACCGGCACACCTCCAAAGCCTGAGAGAAATAAGACAAACTGAGAACTTGATGGTGTTAAGTCCGGACAAAGGCTGAGGGGTTGTGTTGATGGATAATGCGGAGTACGTGGACAAAGTGTTTGCAATTCTTAATGACACTCAGAAGTTTCTCCCGGATAATAGTCCTGATAACGTCCAAGAAGTAGAAAAGGAAATCTGCCGCAGGCTGGAAAGGTTGAGGATAAATGGCGTCATGTCTGTTGATCAATGCAGGCTGATGAAGCCAGTCGGCACACGCACACCGCATATGTACGGACTGCCCAAAACCCACAAACCCAATGTCCCACTTCGACCTATTATGTCCATGTGTAACGCACCGCAGCATAAATTAGCCCGTTGGCTAGCTGATTAGCTGGAACCAGTCAGAAAGCAGTTCAGTAAGTACAATCTAAAGGACAGTTTTGAAATTGTTAGCTGTATAGATGGCACAAATGTCCGAGGTAAACTGATGTGTTCATTTGACGTGACATCCCTGTTTACTAACATTCCGCTTCATGAAACAGTTGATAGCATTTGCGAATTCACTGTAAATAGCAGTAATCCTTTTCTTATCCCGATTGTCGAACTGAAATCTTTATTACTCCCATGCACGCATAATGTAAGGTTCAACTTTCAAACGTATAGTTTCCGACAAATGGATGGGGTTGCAATGGGCAGTCCGTTGGGTCCACTTCTAGCGGATTTCTTCATGGCCAAAGTAGAATCCACACTATGCGGAAGCCTGTCAAAACCAGTGCTGTACAGACGCTACGTAGATGATATTCTGGCAATCTTTGACAGCTCCAGCGAATCGAATGCGTTATTCTCGAAGTTGAACCAGGCTCACCCGAACCTAAAACTGACAACAGAGGACGAAGTGCATGAGTGCCTTCATTACCTGGACATTCTAGTCACTTGAAGACAAGATGGCACAGTAGGGAGATCCGTCTACAGGAAACCTACCTGGACTGGACAGTACATGCATCTCGAAAGCTTCTGTCCGGTGCAGCATAAGAGAAGTCTAGTCAGGACGCTTTTCCATAGAGCACGGAGGATTTGCGCGGAAGACAACCTACAACTAGAGTTAGGCTTACTGACAGACACTCTGCAGGTCAACGGGTACTCTCTGGGATTTATTAAAAAGTACAGCAAAGCCGTCATCCCAACCGTAGAAGTGACGACGGTACCGAAGAGGACGGTGTATTTGGAACTCCCGTTTCTAGGGGACAGCTTGTCAACAATGACGAGGAAGCGTCTAACAGCGGCTGTATCCAGAACTTATAACGCTGGAAAACTGTGCGTAATACAACGAATTAGAACGCTACCAGTCGCCCCGATTACGAACACAGTGTACGTCTGTCACATCTCACTGTCTATAAAATAATCATGTAGCTGCAATATGAGCTGCATAGGGAGGACAAACCGACAACTAGCTGTTCGTATCAAGGAGCATGTACCCAAATGGTTGGAGACGCAATTAGAAACGCCAGGAGCCTGCATAGATGCCAATGGACGGCACCCCGCATCTTCCATCGCAAAGCACATAATGCAAACAGGACACAGTCAAAGTTTCTGACGCGTTCTCGGTGATCTTTCGGAGCAACCGGAAACGCATACTCCAGTTTACTGAGGCTTTGGCCATTAAACGTCACAGTCCCCCCCCCTGTGTGTTCAAAAACAATTTGTGTTGACACTGCGGCTACCCTGGTAGTCAGCAGTCCCACAATTGTGAGTTTCATTTTTGATGTCCGTCTGTTTAATCCCTTAAGCCATGACTTCCGCTCTGTGGAATTGACTCGTTTAAAATTAGGTACGTCCATGTGTGTTCAGATTGTACGAAATGTTACTCCGGAGAACATCACATGAATTGCGTCTTCTCATTGTTTTATTCAAAATCAACGAACTGTTGACTGGTGAGATTTCATGCCCTCCAAATTACCGAGAAACCGTTGTTCATGTAAAACCGACTGAACATTCCTTTTTTGTCGATTGCAGAAAGCAGTCATATGAAAAGTCTATTCTCCACTACCTAGGATTGCTTCATGTGCCTACTGAGCCTGCATGGTTTAACACTCGTGATTTAGCTCTCAGTACAAACCTGCTTTCAATACTCATCTCTGAGTGTACCGTCCGGGATAATTAATGCACATGATATCTTGCATCGATTGCACACCGCAGTGCACGAACTGACAAACGTCTGGTTTATTGAGACCGCACCATTGTGCATGGCCTCGCTGTCAAAGAACACCTGGCCAACGTACCATTAACTCTGCGTATATTCCAGCACCTTGATTTGAAGTTAAACCCGACCGAATGCATTTTTGTCGACGAGATGTCGAATATCTACCGTGCATTACCTCTGCTGTCGGAGTGCGCCGTGACCCTCATGAAGTGGTGCGTTTGCGGTCCTGGTCAGTACCTAAACCTGTCAATATATGCAGCTCCCTCCAATCGACATCATAGAAACACCTAATTGTAGTACGTTTCGCAGAAACTGTAGCAATTCTCAACTAAATCCTAAACCAGGACACTGTTTCCTTTTGGTCAACTGACCATGAGGGTTCATTCAACCAACCGCGCAACACACTCGGTAACGTGCTCGTTCTCACCTCTGGAAGCGTCCACTAACGCAGGTTGCTTCAGCTTAGACAGTGACACTAGCGACATGGGCTTTGAATCTGTCTCCTCAAAGCTGATGCCAAACAAATTACAGCGTCACTGCTTGCGTCAGCAGAAGTATTACTCAGAGAATGGCACTGCTATACGACAAGCAAAGAAATGCTCATCGGACAAATGAGGCGGTACCTAGTTGGGCGCTGGATTCTCGTACGCGCACACGACCAGTCGCTTACCTGACTACACAACTTCAGGAACCCAGAAAACTATATTACATGTCGGCACGGGGTATCTTCAATACTTTGGTTTCGTGAATCAACATCGTTTAGGGAAAATACACACGGATGCCTATGCAGTGTCGCCAAGACCCATAAAACACGGAATGTCCACCTTGTACAGATGATTTCATATCATCCATCTCACTGCAGAACCCGGAAACGCGACAGTGCATTCAACTACGATCCAGATTTATATGTAGTCTACTAATGGGTATCCTAAAGTTAAAGGCGACCCACAAAACAGGAATCCGATGGAACCAGTTGAGAAACTCGCTATTTGTGGGCACTTTAAAAACACAGGAAAGTGTTTTAACTTCAAGGCGAAACAGTACACCTTAGGCTGACTGTGCCTAAATCCCGCCTCCATGAAGAAATTCCTGTCGAAATGATGGTGAACAGGCAGCAAGACTTCGATTTTTATGGCTGTGCCGTCTGAGGTATGCGGAATGTGTGCAATTTAAGAGCCCAAGCCAGCTTCTGCGGGTATCACTGCAATGCATAATGGAAGGGTTTCCAAATGAGACGACTGCAGTGGAACTTGTGGGAGCGTCGCCTCAGGCCGCCAGACACGACAGTCAAATGTCAATGGTGATCATTTATTCTACGAATTGGTGTGGGACGAGCCTACTCTTGTTAAAGACGCCTGGATCGTTGCTAAAACCAATGGATTTCACGCCTGGATACTGTGTTCGGGGAACCAACTCTGAGGGTGTACACATGTGCGAAAGGTGCCACGTACTGAACACCAAAAAATCCTGCACCTTGGCTTATCATCTGTAGGTCAAAGACCTAGTTGAGCGTAAAAACTGTACAATGCGAAAGTTACGGAAATATTTTCTCAATCAAGAATTGACGGAAAATTAGGACATGGCACTAACTGGCTGCCTGCTGGCGTACTTAAGCAGTGTCCACGCTACTAAGGATGAAACTCTGCACTTCACGGTGTTCGGACGGGAAATTGGATTGGCCATCGTGAACCTTTCCTGAAGAGGGGAAACATAATGTGCATACATATGAACTCGTGCGTTGTTACCGCCTAACGAGAACACATGTTGGTAGCCCAGGGTCATCAGAGGGCTTACTCTCCATGAGAGTTCTGGGGCTCAATTCCACCAGAGAGACAAAGAGTGGCATAAATGATTCATTGACTCTGAATGACTACGTCCTTCAGTTACATGTCAATTTTTCTGTTTTTGTCCCATTTACACAACGATGAATCCCGAAACGCATCCACCCACCGACGAAATTCAAGATATGTGCCACACTAGTAAAGGTGAAAAGAACATAGTCTATTCACATTTAATTTCACACGATTGATGAGTAGCAACCAGTCAAAAAAATCTCGTTTATAACTCTACACAATAACTACGGATAAGATCAAAAATGCTGTTAAAATATGTGGAAATAAAGATCAGATAACATGAAAAGATGTTAACGTGACCAGTTAAATGCACAAATTAGCCACATTTTAAACTCCCTGGAACTACAAAGATAATTAAAGGCATTCAGAAGAGCGAAGAAATGATCAATGCAGAAAAAAGATGGACAGTTTTAATTATCTGTTCTGTCTGTGTCTGCGTTGAACTGCCTTAATGTACCACGGGGTAGTCAGGGCACGACGTCGCTTACGGGGTTTGGTTGTAGCATTTGGCTGGCGAGAGGCTGACGAAGTCAGCGCAGATACGGGCTTCGGCATTGCTGTATACACGAAACTTCTAAAGGGAGGTGGCTTGAGTTTGATGGCTGTAAAGAGCAAAATGGACACGTGCGCTTAATTAGAACAATAATAATGCGATTTGTGAACACTGAAGACCAAATTGATAAATCGACATCTGCATAGTCTCTATCGCGCTCTACTCGAACAAACTAAGGTTGTAGCCGCCGCTCCATCATTTCGCTTCTCGCCCTCAGTTGCAACATCTGGCTAGTGGCTTCCACCACCTTGTTCAAACTGCTAACAGTAGCAAACCGTACGCACGCGAGCGAAATCATCTTGTGCATTAGACTGAAAGAAGTATGAACTATATTCGAGCTTAACATAACATAGCAGCTGATAACATCCAAAAGGCACAGTTTTATGTATGGAAGGTATAAATTAATAATCTCGGAGAAGACAGTTTTCCAAACAAAAATATGCTGAAAAACAAGGTATTCTTGAAATGATCTACATTCCTTGGAAGTGTGCAAAACAGTAAAGCCGACGGTTCTGTAGACAACATTCAGTACAAAATGACCCAAGAGTTACTATTGGATACAAAGATTGTCTTTGGTGCAAGACTTTCACGTTTAAAATTTGTCGCTATAGTGAATTCAGTATGTGGCGGTTAACACCGCGTTCAGCCCCCATTGACTGGAGGTAAGTTCGTATATATTGTAAAGAGATGTTTGAATTCCTAAAGGCAAGCACAATTAAAACATCCGCAAACGATAGGTGACGTATCGAGGTTCAATTCTAGTTCAGCACCATCGTGAACAACGACCTCAGAAATGGTACCAAAATTCATGGAAGGACTAGGAATGCCCCTATAGAGTCTCCAGATAAAAGTATGTTGGAAAACAGTCTAACAACTCCTATAAACTGAACTCTCACTTTTTAGTGCAGCCTTGGAATTTAGACAGGCTCTTCTGCTGACCTTCTCCCCAAAAGGAAGCAGTAGAGTCAATGTTCAGTCTTATTAGAGATTATAAATAGTGTATATCCTGATCGGGAACGGAAGGTGTACACTATGGCTCTCGGGATTGTCAGACAAGTGTGGTAAAGAAAATGTTAGTGCGACGGCCAAAGTGCAAATCCCGTTCGGAACCATGGCAGACACTTTCGACGAGAACTAACAGCGAAAATCGAACCCAACGCTTCTCCGAATGAGCCAAGTGAAAAGCTCATCTAGATGAGAAAACTGCGATAAAATTTGGGTGAATTTCAAAAAGCAACAGTCTAAATTTTCAGACTACAATTTTTCCAAAACCCAAAGAATGAAGGGTACAGTAACTATGTTATTAGCAGTTAGTTAGCTTCCTGCTTCAGAGGCCTTCCTACGCACACAATTCGATGAAGTTTCCTGACGTCGGTAGACTATTACACTGCAACCGTCGTCGAACACTACACCATTTGTGGTGCAAAACAGCCTTCGACGTCAGTACGGAGAGCATTTCGAGAACATTACATTACAGTATCCGAAATTGAAATGCACAATAATTTTGTGCAGGGACAACCAGTAGTACAAAGATGCTGACAGCATATTAAATGAGAAACAACCCGACTGGGAAATTGCAAAAAATACACATAGGGTTAAAAATCCCCTCCAAATTTACGCGGCAAACGGGAGGTGTGGACAAGAAGTGAAAATGATTGCACACCGAAACTACTCTACAGGTTCAACCTAACTGGGTCAGTTCATCATGAACATACAGAATGACCCATCCCACACAATACAACAATAGGAGCTCGCCTAAACCCTGGGACGGGAGTGTGCGACCGGTGCGTAAGCGATGCATGACCGCTTTTCACTAACGCACACGGAGTTTATTGGCACAATAGCTCGCAGCACGTCTTGATTTGTTTATTTAACTGATTTGGCTTCACAAACAGAACATTACTGACCAATCCATGCCTACTTTTCGATCTCTTCATCAGAAAGAATAGGCACATGGAATGCATGGATCGAATCCTCGAAGTATACAAGCATAGCAGAAATGCAACAGCATCCACCGAAGAGTAAATAAGCTCACTCAGTGAAAGTAGGCTGTCCCCAGAAAGTATCTGCCTTATTCGTTTGTGCATCATCAACGAGGACGTTAATTGGACATGGAATGTCTCATTTCATGTACTCTTGGTAAGCTGATCATGGCGGTTTGTTTAAGAGTTGAGGGCAATAAATCAGTGTTGCTCTTTATCGTGATTTGTATGTATTGAGTGAAGTTATGGAGGAGTTCATGTTGTATTTACGTCAATGAAAGATCAGAAACACAACACTTCAAAAAGGAGCCAAACAGCACTTGTTTATTGCGGGACGGTGTTTTTTTAATATTCATATATACATATATATATATATACCATTGTTCTCAGAAATAAGACGAAAAACGAGCCGGTAATCGATGTGTAATTTTTCAGTCATTTTGTTTGAAGAGGAATCCTAGCATGGATTTGAAACGTCACAATAAACACCCAACACTCGATGTTCGCCTTTTACGCTTACTCACGATATTACGCAAGCTGCAGACATTCTCAACAATCAAACATAAATTCGGTCGTAACGCATTCAGAATCGCTAGACATCTGGAAAATTACGCGATTCGTGAAGCCTACACATGTGACCAATTATTTCATCTGCACAAGTGTATACGCCACAACGTCTACTAAATGAGCACGCGAGTCTCATCTGAGAATGCCGAGAGAATTACCCAACGGTACGCCATCCAAATGAGACGGGGACTAATAAAAGATGTGATTGGGAAACTTGATTCATACTGTCGGAAGATAATTATTCTTAAAGGTAAATAAAATGATCTTTTTGGGGACATAGTAACGTACAGACTAACAAAAGCGATAGCAACTACAACCAGCTATAATCACTCCAAGAAACAGACGAAGTTGAACTTGGAATCTGAACAGACACGTGGTCCAGCACAACCCACAAATAGGTGAATCCATAACCTATCCAATCACTAACTGACGAGTGACGAGATAGCGGTCCATCTGAAAGGACTTAATTTTAACATCGAGCACGCTCCGACTGTTGACTTCGTCGCCTCATTTGAAGCGAGATTGAAGAAACATCTATGGGTTGACAACGACCACCTACAAACTACGGCAGCAGTGACCGATACACTCAGATCACAAAGACCAAACAAAAGTCTCAGTAGAACGGAGAAATCCAGTCTGAATTCGTTAATGAGCGGTAAAAATACTGTTGCCGTACCATCTGACAAGTGTAATGCTATTGTTGATAAACAGATTGGGAATAACACGACGTTACGATCAAGTTGTAATACTCTACGTTTCAACCACCTCGGGTGGCCTCCCTCAGGAGTGTTGTAATCGAAATCCATGTTAAACACGATTCCCAAACTGTTCAACTTCATTCGTACTAAATTTGGTGCGGATATCTTACAACTAAACAGAAATGACTTTGTGTCAAAAGCCCAAGACATACTCAACGATCCGACCGTCTACACGAAATTACAGGGGAAGCAAAATCCAATCAAAATCTTAGAAAATAAACAGAAGAAGAAACTGTTGACCCTCAAAGAGCGAAGCAAAATCAGTGACAGCATCCTGAGGCAAATCAAGCCTACCAAGAATTCTATTACAAGATTCTACGGATCGCCTAAAATTTACAAAAATGTAACCCTGAAACCGAGCGTTTCAAACAGAGGATCTCCAACCTATAATATGGCGAAACTCTATTGCAGGTTAGTTTAATGAATACTCAGTAATTCCTCATATGTATGCCGCACCTCCGACTTTCTCGACAAGATGCGAGGCTCGAAATTAGAAGATGAAGTAATGGATTCACTCGACGTTTGCTCGCTGTTCACTTGTACCCCGAACAAACTAGCGTGAAAGCGACTGTCCGATATAATGGAAAATAATGTGCAATGGCAAGAACACAGCAAGCTTTCTATAGCTGACGTCGCAGATCCACCAAACAACTTTGCACGGAAACCTGATTACAATTCGAAGACAGCAAATCTTACGTTGAACATCACTCTCGTCTGATCGCAGCTTTCGCATTCAAATAGACTTGCCAGCCAGCCTCTTTCGAAAAGAAGCACTAGACTCGAGTTTCGCTCTTGTTACAGCTCGCTAGTAGTGCATCTCCTTGCCATGCGGTAAAGACTCTGGCCACGCTTTCACTAGGCAACCGCGTTGACCACTGCGCCATTGACCTTACATTAGACACGACCGAATTATCGTATCTGAACGATCAACCATTCTCGCTTGCGAGATGTTTGAAAAGTCTACCTGAATGAGAAAGCTGCGACCAAATGTGTGTGATGTTCAACTTAAAATTAACGAAATCCCCTACTACTCGTCAGTAATACAGCATGTCAACAACAACGATGAGCACCAATGAGATCACCACTATCAAGACCACTTGCCGAAGTCCTTCGGCAATCCTTCGAAAGAACTGCATTCTAAAAGTATCGTCCAACACTGTGGCTGAGATTTGTGGATGATACGATTGTCACCATTAGGCGTGCAGAGGTCGACACTTTCCGTGAGACTATCAATAAGGTATTGCTGGAAATTCAATGCCATTTCTGGATGTAATATTATTGAGGCAATCTGACAGAATCATACGTACATTGCAAACCTACAACCACTGATACCACAATGTCGTCCAATAGCAACCGTCCGATCAAATACAAAAGCAGTTGTGCCCGAACCTTATTTCGTCAAGTAGCCACTCACCTTGGTACGCCTGAACTACAAAAATTGACGTCAGACGGCTACCCGAGACAATCTATACACGCATGCACCAGGACCCGGCAGAGTGTTGTTTCTAACTGTAGGAGGGACAAAGTCATCATCTTGCCCTATATACACAGAATCTCGGAGGCAAGTGAGCGCAGTACGGGGAAATCTGGAGTTAACATCGCACACAGGCCAACGAACACCCTTCGGAAGAAGCTTGTAAACTCGAAGATCCAACTGCAGCGCATGAACAAGCCAGTGTAATGTGCGCTATTCCCTTCCAAAACTGTGACAAAGCCAACGTAGGCAAAACTAGTAAACAGTTGAAGACGCATTTGCACGAGCATAACTTAACACTGACACCAGCAGACTAAGAATCACATTCTTGGTAACGCTGGGCAAACACAGGTCACGAGGTCAAATTGACGGAAATCAAAGTGATCGGAGTAGCAGTAAGGAAGCAGGAACGACTAGCCCTGGAATCAACCTATTCTCACAATCCTTGAAACAGACATATCGACACTCACTATACTTAACTGGTCACACAAACATATCAAAGACGAATGATAGACATACAAACATGTTGACGAGCCGGTAACCGGTGTATAATTTTTCAGTCACCATTCTGTTCGACAACGCATCGCAGTGGGTTTGGAAAGTCACAACAAACATCCACCACACGGTGCCCACCTTCCACACCTAATCATATAAATATATACGTATATATGCATATATATGTATATATATATAGAGAGAGAGAGAGGAGTGCTGAGGTCTAAAACTGCATCCACACAACCGAACACGGTTAATCTAGCACAATTTCCACAAGTTCACTAAATGTGTGGATCCGAATGAAGTAAAGTTTATTTTCAGCACGCTCAGTTGGATGCGTGCTATAGCGAACTAACGAAGAATAAATCAGAGCCGATAGTGCAAGAGTTCTCGGTTGTAAACGAAGTAAACAACAGATGTCCTCGGGATGCCCATGAGGTGGATATCAGGATCTGGCTAAATGATAGGCGAGGCCAAAACTGTTGTACCACAGAAACGCCGTTTGAAATTGACCTCAACCTATTTTTCACAGTACCAATAACGAGTGGAGAGATGGTCAGGTGCGTAGTGCAGTCGTTTTCAAGTGCGTGCTTAGGAACGTTAATGATGCGCCATCAACTGATCAAGCAAAACAGTCTGCATTGGTTAGACCGCGTACTCCGTGTGCCAGATGAGCGTTTGCCGCGCCGGGCACTATATATTGAGACCATCGGCAGCTGGGTAAAACTGCGTGGTGGTCAAGCAACAGCGCGGTAACGAAACATGAAGGACCTGACTGTTCCACTGAGTAAAGCCGATAGGTGTCACCTGCCTGGCTGGAATTCTCGTGATCACTCAAATCGCCGGCTAGAAACGCTATCCAAAATAGCAATGTACCGTAGTCAATGGCGTACCAGTTCCAGTCCCTCTATCTAGCCTCGTTTACGACATTCTTCTTCCAAGTCGCCGTGATGGCGAGGGACGGCGTCGACCAAATTACCTCTTAGTCGAGCTTATGGCCGCTGTGAATAAGCGGGCCAAGCATGCGATACTACCGGCTTCAAAGTACACAGCAGAAAATTCTGGTGATGGCGATAACATTATTATATCGCTTCTGCCGCTCAATACAATTTACCGCCTAAGGGTTCACAACGTGGTGAATCCTTCTCATTGTTTTGTGGAGCGTCATTTTAAGAAGAAAGGAGAAAATGTAACTAAACGCTATCCTAACTGATTGTTTAGCACCAAAAACTTACTTCAGAAAACGGTCTCTTGGCGAACATTACACACTGCAGCATCCACCTACAGATATCCACCGATCTGGTGTTGGACACATCGTGCAAACTTGTCGACTTCTCTCATCGAGTTTGTGTGGGGGAAACACCGTTACAAATCGTGTGAAAATCAAAACTACCGCTAAATTCAGATCAGCCAGTCATAGAGAATGGAGGTACAGCATAGATCACACCTGTCTTTTCATTCTTGAGCTTAAAAAAATGCTAGCATACCGAACAAAAGTGGTCACCGGGCATAACAAACTAAATCACACTAGGTTCACAAATAAACTAAAATACTGGTAGGTAGCAAAAATCGATTTGTAGTGCCAAGACAAGTGTCACTTTTGTTGGACTGGATGAGCTGACGGTAGTTACAGGTGCCTTGGATCGATCGATCGACGTTCTGCTAATGTGTGGATGCTACAAGAGTGATTCACGTCCAACAAATTCAACTGAGACCATTAGAAAAAAGCACCGAGGAGGCCTCCAAGTTCCGCGTAGAACAATGACCTTCGTTGGAAGATCCAGTCCAAATGGATTGGTGTGCTGATCGTACCGAGCTTCTTACCAAGGTTTACCAGCGTTCCTTGATATGGTTCTACTACGCACGTGGTGCCATCAGAAAACGGTCATGTGGGACCTGATAGGGGATTGTACATTCCCGGATGACTTTCTGTCCAAGCTGCATACTAACTAACCAAGGTTACAGACGATAAAGGGCAAATTCACTGCCTTGGGGATGCGGCTCTTCAGAGTTGGTTTCAAATAGACCGTGAAATACCAGTTTCAGAAGCGAACGCAAGACGTATGCATACCTCATAAAAATACACGAATACTCCTTTCCGAAGCAAACTATTTCTGACTCGCCTCACAGTTCCAACAAGCTATCCTCAGAGTAGAATCTCACACAGAACAGAGTGGCGAAAGCAAAGGTTGGACACTACAGACCTATTATGCTACTTCGGGCGAGTTCCTAACATCTGCTAGCCGGATACAGACAAGATGGCGTAGAATGAGTGAAGACTTGATACTTCGATCATCGAAATCCAGATAGCGAGTGACTAACAGAAAACGACCGAATCCTTAACAACGGGTTCCATAATGCGCTCTTTATCGAGGGGAGACTGGATTGGCGGTCCGTTTTATGCAAAACCGTTGCAGCAAACAGAAGGCTATCGTAAAATCAAAGGCGCCCAACAACGGCCAACTGTGAGAGAAGTAAACCGACAACGAACAACGGTGGCACAGTTAGAACTTGATGAAGTCTTCAACCACAGCCACTGTAGCAAGGTCTGTAACTCTAGGATTGCACTGCGTAGCCACAGCAAACGTCGTATGAGTGACAAAACGAATGGCACAGTAACCCATCACCTTTCGAGTAGAACGTGGAACACCGGGTTCTTCATATCTTAGTATCCAGTATACACGGATGATCCTCACCTAATCATCCACACTGGCTGTTTAACCGTACTTTCTAGTTGTCCATCAAGTAGTCTGTGTAATCAGAGTTTAATCGTATCATCCCTCTCATTGCCCAAAATGAAACACAATATGGGCAGTCTGTCAGTCAGACTGCAGCCTACAACGGCTTTAGCATATGAAAACTGATTTCCATAATCACATTCACCCCCGTCAATCGACCTGTTAGTCACATTACAAAATGTGCCCAGCATCACTGTTACTGTCCGCCACTGCTCCACGAAGCTATTCGTCAGTAGGCTGGCGCGAACATGTAATGCTTATTTCTTCGAGAACGCTAGTCAATTCTCTAATTTGAGTGCATGTGGAAGCTTTAAAATGAACCACGAGGGTGTCGAGAGATACAAAACACGCATAAAAGATACAAATAAGCATATATAACAGTAGCAATTCAGCCAACATACAGCTCGCGCGGATTGTGGATCAAAAATACGCAGCCCTGGACAGCTGTTCATGCTTTCCTGTTCAATCACCCCTAGGCCAGCTTAACACACTTTTCAACGGACCTACAAGGTGAGTGGAACAGCTTTACCGGCGAGTAAATGAACAACATACACAGGAACTTCCTCAACAAAAGTGAAACTCGAATCGCAAGTCATCACGCTAGGGGGAAGACAGAAGGTTTTCCTTTAGCCCATGGAAGTGTACAAAACCACATCATCAGAAAATTCAGCCATCATTGATGGTCACCTCTGTAAAGGAAGACAGTTGCACTCATAAGGTTGCAGGTCACACTACTAACCGCGCAGGAGGGTCTAGGTAGTGGGGCACTAGCATATGGTCATACTGCAAAACCAATTTTACGGTTGCGGCACTGCTATCTTCCGAGTAAGGAAAGGAGGGTAGAATGGGCACCTCAAACAAAAAAGAATTCCAATCGATCCACGGCTGACCGTGACCGCCGGTGTATTATCCACGACAGTCGAAAAACGTTCGATATTAATCAAAAGTTTGATGTGGCTTCGGAAACGCCGTTTTATGCAGTAGTGATTGGAATCGGATAGCACGGCGTCCCGGAACGGAAGTGCCTGCAATTGAGCAAGTAAATCTTCATGCTGGTGCGAGTGAAATCGAGGAATCGGTCGAACGATTTGAACTGTGCTGCAGCATTCGTCAGGATGTGAAGAAGGAAAACCAATCAGCTTCACTCGTTACCAGTGGTGGTCGTGAATTGTATGCGTTACTGAAGAATCTGGCTTATCCGAATGCCCCAGCCGCGTTGCCGTTCGACGAACTAAAGAAACTGCTGTTAAGGCGCGTGCTTCCAATCAATTTCCAGGCCACAGAACGGGCGAAGTTCAATTCATCAGTGCGTTCAACAAGCACGAGCTTCCGTGAGTTCATTCTACAATTGCAAAAACAAGCTGTTCGTTGCAACTTTGGTGACAAGCTGGAGGAGCATCAACGTGGTCGATTGATTGCCGGCGTCAATGACACTGATCGTCAGCGGAGACTTTCCAAGAGACCCGAGACATCTGCGAGCAAAAGGATGACGTCAATGCCGCTACGGCTGATTCGAACGTGACATTATTTCAGAAGACCAAAGCGCATACTGCCACCCGAAGTCAACCAGTGAACAGGCCTTCTTATGCACCCATCATCAATCCCGGTTCAAAGAAATTTAACAAGTGTTTCTCGTGCGGTGAGTTACACTTACGATCATCTTGCCGATTTCGTAATGCTATATGCCATTCATGCGGTAAATCTGGTCATATTAAGAAAGTATGTAGAAGTCAGAAATGTCACCTGAGTCAAGTTAGAGAGACAAGTACTATAGAACCGTCCACTGCTGTTTATTCATTGCAAATGAAGTCTAGAGCTGAGCAATTTATTCATAGATGCCTCAAGTTCAAGTCGGGATGTAAGTATGATTTCATTGTGGACACAGGAAGTAGCGAATCCATTATTTCCAAACCGCTACTAGATCGCATGGCCCCTGATGCTCAACTGAGACCAACAACGATGGAAATACGCGGAGTTACTGGTCATCGGTTAGCTCTGCTAGGTGAAGCTGATGTAATGATTGTAGGTAATGATAATGAGCTGATTCCACTGCGTTTCTTGGTGTCGGAAGGAAGTCCAGCTATTCTGGGATTAAAAGCTTTAAAACAGCTCAATTGTGCTCTTTCACTAAATACTAATTACAAAAATGGTCCAAGTGAAGAGTACCAAGCCCAGTTACGCAACCTGATAGTTCAGTGTTCACAACTTACAGGAGGGATGAAAGTAGAGCCAGCAAAACTGGAGGTGCAAGGAGACCCGGTTTTTCTAAAGCGCCGAATAATACCTTATGGAATGAGAGAACATGTGCATAATGCTCTCAACAGATTGAAGGAAGACGGCATAATCTCGCCGGTTAACTCATCAGCATGGGCCACACCAATCGTTGTGGTTATGAAAGAAGATGGAAAATCACCTAGGATATGTGGTGACTATAGATTAACGCTGAATCCAAGACTGAAAAAGGGCGCAGCAACAACTGAGGAGCCGGAGGATTTTATGAAAGCCCTGCACGGTAACAAAGTGTTTTCTAAAATTGACCTGACAAACGCATACTTACAAATTCCATTGGAGTATGATTCTAAGGCGATCACTACGATTAACACCCCTTGGGGATTATTTCAGTACAATTTTTTACCGTTTGGATTACACGTATCAGCTGGGATATTCCAGGCTGCGATTGATGAAGTAATTGCCGATTTACCAGGAGTACGCGCGTATCAAGATGATGTAATCATATACGCCGACAGTGCAAAGGAGCATGATAAGAGGTTGCTTTCACTTCTGGAACGATTCAGAGATAAGAACATAGCCATAAAGCCTTCTAAGTGCGTGTTCCAAGTGCGAGAGCTGAGTTTTCTTGGTTTTACCATATGTGATAAAGGATACAGGCCGGACCCTGACCGGTACAAAGCCTTGGTTACCGTTACATCGCCAAGAGACCAAGATGAGCTGCGATCAATAATGGGATGTTTGCAGTATTATTCTCGTTTTATCCCAAACTTTTCGACGAAAGCACAACCATTATTTGCGGTTCAGTCAGCAGAAACATGGTCTTGGACTCAAAAGGACGAAATTCTTCTGCGAGAATTAATACGAGTTGTGATTAAAAGGCCGATGTTAGCCCCATTTACTATGTCTAAAGTTACTACGCTGATCACAGATGCATCCAATGTTGGCATTGGTGCTGTGTTGGAACAGGAGGGATATCCGATCATTTGCATATCACGTTTGTTGAATAAGGCTGAGCAAGGATATTCACAAACACAAAAGGAGGCGTTAGCAGTCTACTGGGCTGTCAGGAGGCTGCATAAATATTTGTTCGGTATTAGATTCAAGATTGTTACTGATCACCAAGCTCTACAGTATTTATTTGACCCCCACAAATCAATTGCCAAATCATCAGCGGCAATGATACAGCGATGGAGTCTAGTTCTAGCAGCATACGACTATGAAATCGTTCATCGTCCTGGTAAACAGATTCCTCAGGCGGATTTTTTATCACGGTATTCCAGTTTTTCAGCCGCTGAAGCTTGTTTGCTTGCTTCGCCAGCTATTCCAATAAGCCGAGAGGACTTGATCAAGACAACTAAAAACTATTATGGCACGGTAATTACCGCGATGACCAAGGGTTGGTCGTCAAATATTAGGAAGAAACACCCAGTATTATTCCAGAACCGAGAGGAGTTGTCAATACAACCTGATGGTGTGCTGTGTCGGAGAGATCAATTGGTCATTCCACCACCGCTACGAAAGGCGGTATTAGACGACTTGCATAAAGGTCATCTGGGCGTGGAGAAAATGAAATCCCTGGCTCGACAGACGTGTTGGTGGCCGGAGATAAACTCGGATATCAAGAGCATTGCAATGAACTGCCACTCCTGCCTCCACAAAATAAAGACAAGGCCGAAGAATTGGACACCTTGGCCGGACAGCTACGTACCATGGCAACGGGTGCACGCAGACTATTGTGGACCACTTATCGGTAACTATCACATTCTGGTGTTAATTGATTCATACTCACGGTGGCCAGAAGTATTTATTACAACCTCACCTTCCACGGCATTTACCATGCAAGCATTTCGTAAATGTTTCAGTCGCGAAGGCATTCCGCAGGTGTTGGTGACAGACAACGGGTCACAATTTTGTTCCGCTGAAATGAAACAGTGGCTTGACAGCATCGGGTGTCGTCACTTGCGAACGGCGCCTCGACATCCATGTTCAAACGGGGCCGCAGAAAATCTGGTGAAAACGCTCAAAAGTGCCGTGAGTTCCACTAATCCTAAAACATTTGCTGAACTGGATGTGTTTCTCGACAACTTTCTGCTTCAGTACAGGAACGCAGTCCATTGCACAACGAAGGAGGGCCCAGCGGTGCTATTTAAATCACGTCGACTAAGAGCATCACTTCAATGTGTAGATTCAACGGATGTGATATATTTTCGTAGAAACGATTTGCGACCTGCAAAAGGATTGATCACTCGCCAGCTAGGCAGCACAATGGTAGAAATTACTGACCTGCACGATGCCACCATTCATCGGAGAACACTGACCAAATCCAGTTTCGAAGCACTGAAACGTGGCCATAGAGGAATCAGAACACATTGTACTGCAAGAGTTCGATGCCCCGAGAGGATCAGAACGATTGGCAAATATGAATGCGGAGGCTTGTAGACGAGGGGAAGGTTGTGGTGGAAATCTCGATTCACCGATTATTCAAACCGCGACACAACAGAAGATGTGACGAACCGTCAATCCAAATATCGCGTTAAAGATACATCTGGACTGGACGAACGATCTCAGTGTTGTGCCTTCCGTTATTCGCCAATTTATCTGTTCTGTATTCCACCAATTAACATAGAGTTTATGATTTTGCATGTGCTAATAAGATCAGTCAGTGACAGGCTGATTTCTTTAATATTGTTGTACATCCACAAATTCGGCGTCTCATTTCATGAATAACAATTGCTTAGTGCTACCACTGCAAGGTCTTCTTATTACTTGCGTGAAAGGTTTCAACCCACGTACGATTCCTAGGGCTATTCGAAGTCCCCAATTCCGAGTATCACACTTATCTACTGCGCCCTCGACTTAGACAAGCCTCTCATCGTCAAGTGAATCAGAATGTTGAGTCATTGGCCCGCGAGAGGGTCACCCCACGCCTGACTTTTGAATCACATAATTGGGGCGAGGTCCCTCAAGCCAATTCCCTAAAACGCAGCAAAAACTAACGGGAAGTATCAAATTGTCGCTGCCCGGATTGACCAGTCCATTCATTTCCACTCTCTCCCTCCTCTGCTCGTAAGTTCCTCCTATTCAAGCCAAGACAACTGGTAAACATTAATGCTTTTAACGTTAAAAACTACCGATGTTTTTCAGTAAACTGCTTTGGCAAGCATTCTATCGAGTCTGGGACGGGAACTGTGCCGTTTTTCAGAAACCCAACATCACGACGCTACCACCGTCCNACCGTCCGTCACTTGAGCTCATCACTGTATAGTGCTTCGAGTCAACGGTTCTCTCTCAAGATCGCTGGTGACGATGAGGCCGAATCTAGCGAACAGGCTAGAGTGGTGATTGCAATGAGCAAAACCTGCTTTAATGGATCGCAGCGAATGATCATCTGTATGCCGTCAGACTTAAAACTTCGATCAAAGTCGGTCAACACAGATCAGAATGACGTTGTTCATTTGTCATATCTGATCTCAGCGACGATAGTTCAGATACAGTCAAGAACGCTTTCTGCGATACCCTCCTTGATCCTCCAAGACAATCTAAGCACTCGAACACCGGTGTGCCTGACGGTGATAGCAGCGTACAACTTGGTTTTCCTACTCCAAAAGAGAAGCAGCTGGGTGGTACGTTCGGTGTCTAACCGCGATGCACTTGCAATAGCGATCGACTGTTGCAATTATGTGCCTCTCAAAGACTCTGTCCATCCAAATGCGTATTACAACACAAACGACGTCAGTTTAGCAAGTGGAGACCACGTTGAGAATCCAAACCACATACAAATCGATGGATCTCAGTCGGCTGCCGGTGGCGCCACCCTATTGAAGTTTGCTGTTCATTTTTAAACAACAAATTTCACCCAGACTATGCCACTGCTCGCAAACAGTACTCAGCAGTTAACTGAATGATGTTTTTGCCACATTTTGACTTGCAAGCTGTTTTTGGTTCGACACGCTCTCTGGTACTGTCTTCGTCACAGATGAGTTCCAGTGGACTGTATCGCTAGACTAAAGTCGTTGTATGAATGCTCTGAAGGCAGAGTGCGTAGTTATTGGGTACTACCTTAAGCGTTCTCTACACCACATTATGTTCGACAGTTGTGTCTGATCTTCTCTTCTCTTTCCAATCTGTGATAAACGATAGCCCGAAAGAACTACACAGCGATCTTGAAGATCTCGCAGTGGAACTTTTACCAGACTGTAAGCTGATTGCTGTTGGGTATGCGGACAATTCAGCTTTACTTAGTTCTTCTATTGTAAACACGCACACCATGCTGAGTCAATTAGATGATACGGTTGGTCTGTGAAGTATGCACTTTACACCTTCACAGTGGAAAGTGTCGCTGCAAGATGGGAATGACACTGATGTTGCAGACAGATCGTTGGAGACGGTCGACTGCCCCATCTATATGGGTAGTGTTGTCTCGTCAGCTTGTAACAGTATTGGTGAGGTGTACAGAAGGATAGCAAAAGCACGTGGTGCTGGTGCATTCCCTAACCTCCGACAATTGTCAGATCGCAAAGATGTCTATTGTCAATCAATGGCAGGAGTTTGTAATTCATATGGTCGCTCCGTTTTCATCTATGAATCAGACCTAGGTCTTTATTGCAGAAATGGCATCTATTCGATCACTGTTTCCACCGCCAGTTGGGCTGATTGTGAGCGTAGCGTATTTAGAAAGTGTGCAGTCTCGCGACTGGGAGAAGAGGTGAGGAAATTTCACAGTATTTGCCCGTAGGATCACATACTCCACATGCCGACGCAGCGTCTACCGCATCGTTCTTTGTTTAATGTGACTGCCGATGGCTAGAAGAAGAAGCAAAGTGGCCAGATGACGACGCGGTCACCGACTACGAAAGCCTTGCCTTTCTCGCTGATCAAGGTTGGCAGGTGCAGGTGGTTGGGGAATTGTCGACCAACTACACCATTAGTTTGAAATAACTTCTGACACAGCGGCGTCGCAATTGGTAGTGAGCTTGTATCCGTGAACATTCTGACCCTTTTTTGTCAAGAAACTCAATTTTTATTGCTCGTTAGTTACCCCCTCCTTCGTTTTACATTCGTACTTACTTATTACTCTGCTACCTTTCGAACCACTGTCACGATCAATGGTACCCCAGAATACGACTCAAAACTGCAATAAATACTCCAATCATTTTTTTATGTGTATCACCTCTCCCATTCGGAACCACAGATTCAGACGTGTGCAAATCTGTTGTGAACCAGTTGCTTCTTCTTAGCGTGGTGATCTTGTATTACCTCCTCCATTACACAATCTTCATTTTCAAACGTGCGCTGCCGTTCAGTTTGTCAAGGGCAATTTCACTCCTATCGTCCATGACACATGGTTCATTGATGATTGACAGCGAAAAACAACAAGTTTTGGAGGCAGGTGATAGTGTCACACCAAACCCAACATAACAACTGAAAAGACAAACATGAAGTATTTCACTCTCAGATTCCTACACGTAGGCCATAGTAAAGTAGCAAAAAGTGCTTCACCAGACACTGGTACCTGACAGTGAAGATAGAGGTGATCCGGAATACTTTAATGGACAAAGTACATAACAGGAACTAAAGCTAACTAACTAAGTAGTTCCAATGGAACAGCTGATAAAAACGTCAGAAAACTCACCGCTTAGTTTCAGTTTCCCTCGGGCACGACAATCCAAAAGATATCTGATTTCATTTTTGAGTACTTCTTCATCTAAATTGGCTTGCTGATGAGGAACAACAGAGACAGATACTTACGATAAAGGCTATCCATAAATTGTTTGCCTTGCGATCCGGTGAAATAACGGATAAACGGCTTGAGTTTATCGTTCAAACAGCTGAAGTTGGGGAATGAGGCATGAACAAGAGAAACATAGGCAATGGGTGACTTTAAGCATACAAACATCAGCATCATTGTAACAGACAGCAGAACATCAGTAGCCCACCCGAATGTTTACAGCCATACAATTATGTAGGAAAAAGTTGCCATAACCATCGAGAGAGAATAACTACTTCCACATTCAAAAACTCAAAATCAAGGTGCTCGCACCTTGCAAACAAACAACCGGGCTATAGGTGAAAGTAAGGCGTCATCAACAAAACAGCTTCTAGTTTCTTTAGTTATTGGGCTTCCCTTCCCTCACAGGCTGATCAGCCGTTTTGTGGTTGGCCTGTAAAAACGAACAAAGATCACCACAGTCCTCAGAAGGGGAGTGAGGAAGAGTCTGGCAGATAGCTTGTCCCATTGACTACCAGAGAGGTGGTGGACAACTGTTTCGACTGGTGTGTACGGTTTTGGTGAGACCCAACTAGGCTGAGACAGTTGTCCGTCAATTCGCTGGCGGTTACTGAGACCAACTGTGTGACGAACCGGTTTTTCGTAGGTTTCACTACCCAGTGTCACTAAGTGCATTTAACTTTACAGACAACTCAGTTACACAACGACAACATTCGCGCCACTGAACCCCAGTAGCCGGTATCTTACCTAGCACGTTCAGCTACCGACTCTCTGAGTCCCCAGGACACCCAGTTCTGGAGGCCAACCCAACCTACAGTGGCCAACACTTTGGTTAACGACTTCATTCCTGTACGTCAGGTCATCACATGCCCATCCCGAACCTTACGCTAATCAACCGCAGCATCGGCAAATAGTGCTCAGTGTGGCAGACGGCTAGCTGGCCTAATTACTACATAGCCTAGCCATCTACTTCTGACATTCGGTACCAAACATCCGCTTCCTAAACACTTTGTCGATTATTCTCAGGTGCCACTGGATGCAACTGATCAAACACAAACATCGATGGTCAAATACCTGGGAATGGTTAATATTTTGCCATGAGCGGCCAAGTTTCACAGCTGTAAAGAGACACAGCTCTCACAGTTGACGCACATACACGATTCTTAAATTTCAGGCAGACACATAGATTAGCGCATACCGCCGTAGCCCTAGGGATACCAGCTTCATTCTCTACACCTCCGCCCCCTGCTGATAACACTTCCTAAATAAACAAATCGGTCAACAACCTCCATAACTTTGTCATCTAATATTAGGTCTACGTAGTCGCAGCAGTCTTGCAGAAGAACTTCACACCTTGAAGCTGCAAAGCGTATTCAAAAATATCTTCTACAATACGAAATTGTTTCGCACTGTCTTCTCAGTTTGGAAATCGTCAGAGCACACAGCGTACCTCCGACATAATCAAGAACAGTCAGTCTTACACCAGGTAGGAGGTGCACGCCAACATCTTGTGGGCACCACAGACACCTTCATTATTTTGTGCATCACAAAAGTGGACAAAACTGGCAAAAACAGATAGCCCTGATGTGCATTGCTCATGGCGTTAAAACTGTCAGACAGTCCGCCGCAATCTGACTTAAAGTATGAGAATACAGCTCCAAAAGGAGATTCGCGTGCTTAATCGACATACCCTCACGTTACAACCCACAAATGTAGACCGATCGTCTGAACCAATGCATCATTACAGTCGAGAAATACGACTTTTGACGTTGCTCCAGACGAAGAACAAAAATTTGGTCAACATACCTTCGTCCAGAACGAAACCTAACCTGATCTTCCCTAACGACTGCCTCCCGAGCTACAGTCAGTTGAAAAAGTCTAGTGGATGCCAGAACCCTAGTAATGACTGGGATCCAGCTAATTCCCTCATGGGTTCTACAACAGCCCCGGACTTTTTTCTTGAGTATGGGAACCATTGTTGAGTGACCCCAGCATGGAGGAATAGTCTCCGTCTGAGTCAAGGCACCTACCAACGTCTCCTCACCTTCTTGCAAAAGTGCCGACACGAGATCATCCGAGAATGCAGCTCTATCACACTTGATAACCGGAATACAATTGTGGATTTCAGTCACAGCGATTGGTGCTAAATCTACACTAAAAGTTTGTGGTGGCAACACAGTAAAAGTAGGAGGTCAGCTACATTAACTTTTTTGTTCCAACTGGCGCTGTAACCTTCTGAACTTATTGTGGATCAATAGGTCGTCTGTCTCGCTGGCAGCTTCACTGACGGACGCCCCGCACCAATGGTTCCGATAAGGTTGAACAGCCTTGTCATTGTTCCTTGAATCAGAAAGGGGATTCTATTCCCTTGACAGCCAAGGTTCATGAACGGCGTAAGGCCACGCCCCAGCTTCTTACGAACATGCCATAGGAACTATCATGTGGAATGTTCCGTGTGACACCTAACAACAAGGAACGACCAAACAAGTGACTAAGAGCCTAACTAAGCAGCCAGTATGCTCTACTGTTTGAGAGAGAAAAAAGTCGACGGCTCCAAATGAGCATAGAGTCTCAAACTCTAGTATCGTATCAGAAAAACCATGCACATTTGTTTAGCTAGTCGGTTCAGTAGAAGAAAAATAGCCAGCCAAAATCGTGTATTTAAAATAGGCGCAGCTTATAAGTGCCACTTCAACACCGAATTGCGCGAGTTATGACAATGGCTCGTCCACTCACTGGTTCATTATTAGTTGTCTTGCTCTTCTGGAACGCTACGGTGAAGCTTTGAAATTCGTTACCAATTAGTCTTCACAGACTAGAATAGTATGTAGATAAACGTCCGCCTACCTGATTGGTCGCTGGCAGACCCATTAAGAGCATCTAGTCCATGTTTTCGTGTAATCAAGTATGTCTAGGTTAACACAATGCTCTAACAAACCGATGGCATATACACTCACACAAAACTAACTATGCACACTTCCTCAACGCTCAGTCAAACCATCTCCGCGGCCAACGGCTTCAGTCATTTCATGATTGTGAGGCACGAAACATTAAGAACAGTGTCTTTTCAAGAGAAGGAAGAGTTACATATTACGGCACCTCTCTGCACATGTTGTGAGCAGGGTCTACAGAAGCCTTGGCTGATGACAGCTTTCACTGAACCTCTTTCATACGACCACACTTCGATCAGTCTGGCATCATCAACACATGCAAACTACCCTCAACCGTCAGTGATCAACTATTGGTTTCATATGACCACAACATGGACACAAGGTTCTCAATGACAAGTGCGCAGCCGAGCAAGTGGATATTCGTGGCATAGTCTCATAGATAGGCGAGCGTAAACGCATTCGGCTCAGGTAAGACAGCTCCAAAAGATTGCAAACTATGGAATGAGTCAAAACATTCGTAGAAACATTAATCAATCAGACGGAAGAACAATAACATACATAACACTGTGATTGTCCGTAGCACATGTTAGATCACTAGTAGAGCGAAATGAGCGTAGCCCTGGCCGACTGGTAGTCGTTTGACCGGTGACACTCTGGCCTATATTGGTCTGTATGCCACTGGCGACCAGTGGTGTTCCTCGAGTGGCCCCAGTAGCCTTCAAAATAAATGGAGCAGCCAACCAACTACCAGGTGGTGGTGGCGAGCCAGTCCGCTCCGATCCAAAGGTAGCCCGGTCTATGAAAGTTCGCTTAATAGGAGTGTTTTTCTGAGTTTGCACTTTGTCCAACTGAAGTTGCTTTCTTGGAGAAGGTGGGCGGCCGCGACGTTTTGGAGTAATCTGAGTGTTTGGCTTTTTCTGTTTGTTCCAGGCTGCACGCCTTTTGAGCCGTCTGTTGAGAATAAATGCCAGTATCTGAGAGATAAGCCCATGCTCTCGAGCTATTTCCTTTCGCCGCTGACGTTCACGAAGCCGTTGTAAATAAATCCCGACCTGTGCCACTTTCAACGCTGAAAGAAAAAGAAGGCGTAGATCCATTGCAGTGAGAATAAGATGGCACGACCAACAAGAATAATTTCATGCAGTTTCCCGTTTGAGAGGCACAGGACCTTCTGGACTTTCAGCTCACAGGAGTAGCAAAAATAGCAATGTCTTTACCGTCACTGTAACTTATTTGATTATGAACGATTAATTTAAGGGCATATAAGTGTTGGCGCTTTTGGTGAGAGCCGGGACGGCTCGTTGCAACGGAAACGTCCATTGACTAACCAACAATGGAGCGGATCTGACAGCAAAAGATGTTGAGGCAGAGACAAACACAGACTAGAACGCGGACGAATGTAAGTAATTCGGGTTGCAAATAAGGTGATCAGTTCAATTCGGGAGACATTGTGGAATAAAACCTTCGGATAGCAACCACGTTAGCTCAGCCCATTAAGTCATTAGTGTATAGTCTCGTTTTGTGTCTACCATGAGTCACTGCGAAACAATACTGGTTACCAAGTCAGGGAACTGTATTTTACTATTTTCAACTCTTTGGAACTGATGTTAACAACAAACGACAGATAATTATAAGGCCTTGAGATTTCAGCAGCAAAAAATTGTTGCTAAGGTGATGAACTTGAAACGGCGAACAAACGCGAAACTTCGAGTATCGGTTACGCCATAATCTGGACACAATGTGAGAAATCAAAAGTTAAGCACGAGGAGGCTGTGCAAAAGCCATGAACACGAGGTAACATTCCTGTACCCAAATATAAAATGGACTTGGTTCGTCCCAGTAAGCATGAACAGTTACAAAAACGGGAAACAAAAGAAACAGCATACGCAGCGAAAACACTTGCAAAAACGAAGGTTAACGGAGTCCATGTGTAAAAGAGTGCGAAAAACATGAATGATATAGAAAAGACTAGAGCAGAAGTGTACTGGTTTCAGGCCCACACTACCACAGAAAGAAACAGGAAGCTTTCGATCAGCAATAATGGACTGCCCGAATTTCACTCAACGAGCAAAGCATTTGAAGTGTGGCGAACGGTCTTTTCTCGACTATTCATCATCGAACTAACTACACAGCACTTTTTCACAGTTGTCATTCGAGCAATATCAAATGGTCATATAATTATGCCAAACTGTTTTGAACTATCATACCGTCTGATACCTAACAACTAGGGACTTTTCTGTTTACGTAACTCAAGAACACCCGACCAAACGAGTTTTGGATTGGAGGGTGGCAACTAGATGACAAAGTTGATCTCCGGAGTTGTCAAGCGAGTGAGGGAGGACCATGGTAACCGCAGGGCCTGGACAACATTTTCTGAGCGTACAGCTGTTAACTGTGCAACCGAATTCCGTTCGTCGCCGCGGTGGCCAGAAGATGAAATCTAACTCCCTTGGATTGACGGTTGTGAAAGCTGTAAGAAGTGTTTATACCTTTATGTGTGCCTGTGAGAGCAGATTGCGTCGGTCGTACAACCAAGTGCCTCTCTCAGAGGATACTTGAAGACCACCATCCTACATGGCTGACTGAAGATGACGTGAAATCCATTTCGAATGCAATCCTAACGTACCTCGTTGACTCAAGATGCTAAGTCTGAATCGAAGTGGCTTTCCAGCCAATTTGCTGCTTATCCAACGGCCAATCCAAGGGATTCAGCATTCGTGTTATAGCCACTGCAGAAGTGATCGGAATTCGGTTGAAAAATCAACAGTTATGGATTCAGAAAAAGTTTGTACAAGCGCTACGGTAACCTTGGTCCCCTGTTACCCAAATGACAACTCCAGAGGTCAAGTTGATCGCTTAACTACTCTCTAATCCAATTTAATGTTAAAGGAGATGTACGCTTAGCTGACAATCCATCTATAATATCTGACCAGAAATCTCTTACTTGTCCTTGTTTGGCGTTCTATTCCTTCACGTTGTTGCTATGGCAAGTACACTTCAGGGTTGGTCATGCGTGCTCTTCTCCCGAATCTCAAACGTTGTAATAGTCAACATGCGCTCGGCCATCCAAATCGAACAGCACTGTCACGTTCTCACATCATGTATTGATCTTTCTTTATTCATAGTGCATGGTAATGAATCTTCACATTTATTTGGAAAGCCAAACTCACTCTCATGCATGTGAACATAACACAGTAGACGTTAGCAGAGACTGAAGTCGGCTGTGTTATGGTTACATAGCAAATCCATCGAAATAGTGCATTGTTTGAGCATCATCTGAACACAATAATCCAGAGATAACAAATATGGATTTAGTCCACACAAATGAGTCAACCGTAATGGATTTGTATGAAGACCACGACGGCCCAAAAGCTCTTCATATTGTAAAGCCTGGCAATTCAACACTCAGAAATTCCAAACCCTAGGGTTCAAGCCGGAACAGTTGAAAACGTAACTGATACAAAATTTTGAATATCGAGTACACCGGTGGAATCTACCCTACGATTACAATGGAGATCGATCAGTCGAGCATCACTAAAACAAAGTATACCAAAGTCAGAGAGAAACCGATAATGAGCATTCAACACCTTGATAATGTTTGAAAAATGCGGAGATGCATACATTTCGTTAGGAAGTATCCCACAAGTTCAAACTGGTGCACTCCAATAATTGGTGGCTGTCAAGGGCTAGCACACTAGTAGACTTGTCCAGATTGACCGAAATGGAGCATGCGGATGAGAGTAACTTAGCTAGATCCTCAGTCGAAGACATGCAGACCATGTTGAACAACAAAAAATGACCGGGCTCGCTTGTCTAGAATGCGCTTCGCACATTCGAAATGAAAGCATTGCATTCCCACTCCTGTCTTCTTTAATGGAAGCAGTCCATTTGAGACTGTGAGCACTTTCACACACTTCGGCGGCGGCACCTCATCAGTACGTAATACTACTGATGAGATATCAGCGGAGATACCAAAAGCACGAGTTGCCTTTGTCAACCTGGGCCATCTGCAGTGTCCAAAAGACGTTTAGCTGCCGTTAAAAGAAGGCCTATATACGGTCCGTGTACGATCTGGTTTGCCTAATGGTTAGGAAACGAAACCTATTTGGGATGAAGATATCAACGGACTCGCTGCGGTTGGTCATCGTTGTCTACACCGATTAATCCACATCACGTAAGACAATCGCGTGAACAACACGGCCGTTCGCCTGCACGTATTCCGGAACGCTCAGTATGCGTCACCGATTGGTCAACCAATTACGTTGTACAGCCCGTGGTGGTTGGGTCACGTAGTCCACATGTCAGCTGAGCGTTTACCATACCAGTCATTACATACTGAAACCACCAACAGTTGGGTTAAGCCACGCGGTAGTCAAGCAACAAGGTGGTCACGAGGTCTCTGAGGTCTCCGACTGTTTCACTGACTACAGCGGATAGGCGTTGCCTACCTGGCTGTTGCTTGCACGTAAGCCTCCAAGGCGCGCTTTGTCTGACTTATCTTAGCACAGGTCGGCCCCGCGCCGAAGCAATCAGCAACTCAGCATGCACGCGTGTAGACGTGAGAGCTAACAGAGATGTGTAAGGCGCGATCGAAGCCAACAAGGGCGCACAGATTGAATTTGATTTTTGTAATAAGGCGTGTTGCCGTGTTGTTAGCGCCATTTCGTTTACGTAAGTCGGACGCATGACATAGTGCGTCTTTTTCTCATGCTAGTTCTTGTTTCATTTTACAGGACTGTTTCTGGAACTCCTACTTCGGAAGAACCCTGTACCCTGGTGCCTCCTCGTTGCCAAAAGTTGGTCCGGAAGTGTAACGGGTAATCAGTAGAAACGACCGGCTTGTACGTTACAGATGGGAGATCGCTTTTTGAACAGGGGTAGAGGCCAACTGATAGGTTGTGAAAGTAGTGCGAGCTCTGTTGCATCGTGAGGGCGTTCTAACGTAACATTAGTTCTTTTCTATAATGGACGAATCCCAATATTGTCTCTAAAAGGAAACACAATACGTAATCGTACTACGCACACCCACAATTGGAAGCTTTGATAGAAATAGATTGGTTTAGTTTACTCATAAAGAATCGGAAAAAATTTCTGAGATGAGTAGTATCACACAACAGCGCTCGCTCAGCTGGCAGCATGTCGTCTGAACATACTTTAAGGCTTGGTAGAACAGCAAACAGAAGAAAAACTTTGTGAACATGTTTTGTCCCGTCCACGATGACTTGTGGGACACGGAACGTCAGAAGGATTGAGCTGAACAACGTCTAATCAAGAAATCCAGGAAAACAGACTGCACATTACCCAATTAACCACCGCTGTCATGTCCTCTCAGATATTCCAGTCAGCCACCGTTCGAAAGTGACTGAGTTTCGCTTTTGCCAGAGCTCGTCAGAAGTGCATATGCTCGTCAGGACCGGCCACACTTTTAACACACAACTGTGAACACTGCGCAGATCACTTTACATTAGACACTACTGAATTATCATATGCGAACGCTCAGCAACATTCACTCTAAAGTAAAGCTCCAACTGCCCAATCTCATCGAGAAGAGACAGTAACTGTCTTGTTCGGTGCAATCAATAGGCCAACAGCTAGGATAACTAACTGCCAGTAATCAAAAGATCGTTCAACAAGTTGGAGTCCTGTGATTTCAATGTAAAGAGAAATCTTATTCGTTGTAATTCAGAGCACGCACGTTCTGCATCAATAGCACACTGCCAGGTGGGAATTTGCCAGAATCCATGAAAATGACATCCAACCTGATTAGCACACTCCCGACGGTTCTTAACTGCAACAACAGTTCCACTACTCGATTTGGGAAAAACAGTTGCATCTTCCCTGAGGTGTGCATACGCGCCTATGTATTCTTTAATGAGGCAACAGTGTTGTTGCTTTGAAGACCGCTGGGAGTTGCATAACAAGTCGACTAGCTCTCCATGTTAGCTAACTGTCAACCTCAGCAGATGCAGGGAATAGTAAACAGGACTAAACACGGATTCTCAAATTCAACGTTTTCAGTAGTTCCACGACAATCTGTCACAGAAAGTACTAGTGAATAAACCACTCAAACGAGCAGGATAGTCTTGTGAAGAAATTAGACTTCATCACGTCCGTACCGCAATCTCACGGCTACCCTTAGAGGTTTATTGAAAGGTACAGTAGACCTAAACTATCACATCAACAGGTGATCAATATGATAAGAAGTCTTTTTCCTAGAACTGTTACTTGAGGATGATTACAGCATGCATTAAACAACGCAAAGAATATCAGATTCAACAGGACAAACATTTGACGCAGCCGAAATTCGCATAGTTGCTTGGAACCACGAACTACCGGTGACTGCAATCAAAAGAGATCAACCTGTCGGTACCACTTCACACTGTGTCTAGTAACATAACTACGTAAAAATTTACATAAATAGAAACGAGAGATCTTTGGTGAAGATACCCCAGCCGTGTTATCGGAGAACAGGAATATCACTGAAACATACAAAAAACCAGTGTTCAAAGTCTCTACAATAAGTCCTGACTATTGGTCACGCACTCGGCCCAGCTCATGCATTCAGAATCTTATTGGGTCATTCCAGTTCGGGATCTCTGAGTCTGAATCAATCGAATGAAGCCGGCCTTGTGGGTTCAGAAAGAACTTATCGTGAATCTGACCCTATCTCTGACTAAGTGATTTCTTCTAAGCTAATGACTGATTATCAACCTCCCCCTACAACTGTAGGACATGAAAAACCACGCACCTTATTGTAAGGTTGGTACTGATGATTCAATATGGAATACGTACCACTCTTTGTGTTTCGAAAGTTCTCTTCAAACTTCTGAAGCAGACAAACTATTTTGAATCAGTTTTGCCGTAAAGGGGCTGGCTGAAATCCACGGGGATGCAAAAGCCGTGACCAGCTTTGAGTAATGTTCGCTTTAAAGTAGAGTTCCATTAGTGAGTTTCTGGGGTGCATAAAATTTTGATCTCATTGAAATTGCCTACATTTGGGTTGGGGGTAAATTAACAGATGAACTACTGATGACATATTCGGTTAGGTCTCCCGAGAAATCATGACCACCACTCCACCCATGTTACACCTCACCATTTTTGCCGTTTCTCTTAACACTGTGTTTTGTTGCGCCTTGCGGCTAAACTGTGGTAAATGTGGAAATGTGGTATCCATATAATGAGATTTTGTTACCTCAACTCAAACGTACAGGCGTCACGAATTTGGATAAGTGTGTACGGTAGAGTTTCTCTCCTTGCAGTAAATTTTCAAACGGTGGACATCACCCTGTGGCTGGGAGCTGATCAGTTAAATTGAACACCACGCACGACTGGTCACAGCTGTCGCATTCCCATAGCCTCCGCAGCCGACCTCCTACAAAAAGAAGCACTAGACTCGAGTTTCGCTCTTGTTCGTCAGTAGTACATATCCTTGCCAAGACCGGGACTAGGATTCCGGCCACCTTTTCATCAAGAAAACCCACTGATCACTGCGTCATTGACCGCATATCTTCATGCAAACAGCCAGCCACATTCACCTGTAAGTAACAATCGCCTTTAGGAGAGTCAGAAATTGTCCCGTTAACTACAAACGATAAGCCCCAACAACTAGAATTCCTGTTTAATTCGCAGTACTCTAACGCGTTGAACGATTTTGTGATTACTGGTTAGCAATAAGGCATTTTGATTTACATAAACTGAACCCGATTCATTAGTGATCGCAGTAGTCGTTCTCGATGAGACTACTCGAGTAGCCCTGGTCAAAAGAAAGCATTATGTTCAAGTTTTGCTCATCTTAGGGCTCGTCAGTAGTTCATTTCTATGCTGGACTGTTGCGTTACACATCAGTCGCAAAACGATACTTCAATGTTTAAACTGATGAACGTTTAGTATTCATCTTCCAAGCCAAACCCAATTGATTCTCTTCCTAGATTACATATCACCTCACCACACACATTCAGCGTCTGCATAGTGAAACTAATGCTGTACAGGACGCTCTGTCTGATCGAAACTGGCCACCCTCTTTTGATTGGGCTAAAACGGCTATGCTTAACAGGGTAGTAAAGAAATGGAGCACGCTGCCATCCCCAAATTATACCCACTCCACCGTCAATCCAGGAAAGCAGCATTCGATGTGACGTGTCTACCGGCAAACCTAAAGAGTTAGTCTCTCGTTCCTACCACTGTACCGTACCTGAATAATTTAGCCGTTTGTCTTAAGCCGGTAAGCGCGGTACGATGAAGGTGATTGTGCGACGATTGATTAGACCCTGCATAACTGTGGACGTTCGTCTTTGTCCCAAACAGGACATCGAATGAAAGCATAGTAAAGCGTACAGGTATGCTGTCAACAGACCTACTGTAAGTCTGCGAGTGGCATGCAAGGATATTGTCTGTATTCACTTAGTGATTAACGTCTTATGCTTACTCAATTCAAATAACGAAACTCAGGGTTTCAACTAAGAATACTACCATTTGGGAGAGGGAACTAGTCTTAAATGAAATTCACTGCAATGATGACCTGATGA